>JALIZH010024989.1:0-12856 GCA_030522465.1 Rhipicephalus appendiculatus | reverse complement strand
CCGCTTTGTTTGTCTTCGAGGTAAGCAACGAATTCATGTCATGACACGTCGCGCACTATCGCATGTTTGTCGTGTATGCATGTTCAACCTGGTATATACTGTATTCACCTTTAGAGGCACTCAGTGACACCATTCATAATAGCAGAATACCGTTTAATACCTGTGTCACACGGGCACTTTTGGAAAGGCCCTTCGAGTCGGCGGCCGTCGAAACGCCGCAGCTCCATCGACTCGATAGAGTTGTCACGCTGCTACAAGGCAGTTTTGAACGGCCGTTGAGTGGTTCAGGTGTTTCTCGCAAAAAATTGTGTGGCGCTGCAAGTCTTTTTCCGTCATCAGAGCTGGCGCGGTTTTTTTTTCCTTTCTGGCGGCGGCGCGTTTGCCATTTCCCACAAAGCACACGCAAGAACAGTAACTTCACCGAAAAAAAATCACGTCCTAGAATTTAATGCCCCACACACACACGCAAAAGAAAAAATGCACTGCACAGCTGCGAATAATAAATAAAAAACTTCGAAGCAAAAATGAACTCGCGCAGGTGAAGAAAAAAGAAGCGAAAAAGCAAATACTACAGTGTACAAATACCTGCACAGGAAAAAAAAAAAACAAAAAGCTGCGAGCAATATGGCGGCGGAGGCAGACTGGCGATAACATGGGCGATAACGAGCACGGCGAGCCAGCACGTTGCTGTTGTCGAGAGTATGAGCAGGTCGTACATTCAAAATAGCAAAAATACTTTATTAAATAATTTATTACGCCCACGCATGCTACTTTTAAAACTTAATGGTGCAATTTTCCTTTTTCTAATCGTGGCTTTGGGCACGCCAGAACGACAGTGCACGTTTGCGATGTTTCCGCTTCCGTCGCTCAATAGCCATCGAAGTTTTAACGGACGGGTTGGGTGCTCCGTTGACTCGATAGACTATTGACTCGACGGCCTTCGAAATCGCCCGTGCGGCAGCTCGTGCTTGACAGTTCAGTCAATAGACCGTCGGTTCAAAGGCCTTCCAAACGCCCGTGTGACACCGGTATTAGTATGGTAAGTTGTAAGGTGGCGTCTTGGGAGCGTTTTCTCGAAAAAAATGTTCATGTCGATTCCTTTTAGACATGATAGCGCTGATGGAACTATGCGTCACTATGAGGCATGGAGCTTCACAACCATGTTTGCTTTCTTTTTTATATCGTTCTCGGTTCTCAGCGCACTTCTTGTGATTCAATGTATACGTTCAGCTTTCGATTAAGAACCAGTCTCGCGTCCTGACGAATGATTCTCACGAGCATTCCCGTCGACTCTACACCTTAGAAATTTTTCAACCGTACTGCTGGAGCACTGGGCGCGGGATATGGTAGCGTGTAATATATTGGTAAGGTAACGAGATCTACCGATAATGCGCAAGCCCACAACGCTCACTGAGCTGCGAGCGCCCTCTGCTCCGTTGATGCCTAAAAAGAGCGACACGAAGGGGCGTGTTTCGGCCTAATGATGATGATGATGATGTAAAATTTATTTGGGTCCAGAGAAGACGCAGGGGAGACCCCGCGCCACCCGGCTAGTCCCACGTAAATACCGCCAAGCCGAGCTTGGTAGCCCGTTCGCGGGCACTCTGGGCGGCCAGGGTTTGGTCATTCAGTTCGGGGCTGCGCAAGAGCGCTGTCCACCTGTCCTCGCTGAACGCGGAGCCCATGGCTTCACATTCCCATAACACATGGTTCAATGTTGCTAATAATAGTCCACACGCAGGACAGTCATCACTGGGATACCGTTCAGGGTATATGACATGAAGAACCGGAGAGTTAGGATACGCACGCGCTTGTAATAGTCTAAGGGTAACTGCCCGCGCCCTACACAAGCCAGGCTGTGCGAGGAGGAATACCCGTCTTGACAGATAGTAGTGTTTCGTTATCTCGTTGAACGCGAGCAAGGGTTCCCTGGCGAGGCAGGGGGACTGCGGAGGCGGCGCAGTCAGTGAGTCTTCGCGCGGCCTCGTGCGCGTCCTCGTTAGGGTTAGAGGTAGAGCCCTCAGTCGGCCCCCGGTGAGCGGGAAACCAAGTGGATAGAATGGGGAATGATGCTTTTGACGCTTTCGAGAATGTGGAGTGCCTGAGGGGCGATTATTCCGGTTTTGTAGGCCTTGATAGCCGCCTTGTAATCGCTGCATATTGACTCTCTGCGACTATCTAGCATAGCCAGCGCGATTGCAACCTGTTCGGCTACCACGGGCTTCGATGTGCGTACCGCAGCGGAGGAAGTGAGTCTGGATTTTGAGTCGATGATGAAGACAGCGAATTCCTCTTGTAAGACATATGTCGCAGCACCTGTAGAGGGCGCTACGCGCCATGCGTTCTATATATGGGGGAGTCGAATAAAGCTATGGGGATTCGTTCGGTCAACACGGCTCCGAGTCACTTGTGTAGACGCGCCTAGCGTCTGTCTGCATGTTGCGTCGCACATGGTGCCAGAAGTGGCCACCGTTCGCTCTCTGTAATGGAGGACAAGCCCGACGCTGTGTTTGCCGGGGTACCTGGACTCCAACAGCCACCGAGCTTCGACTTCAACGACCCAAGTGCGTGGTCCACCTGGATTGAGCAGTTCGAGGACTATGCCTACGCTACAGGAATGCACCGAGCTACCGACGAGGTTCGGGTACGAACGCTTCTTTATTGCATGGGTGTTCAAGCTCGACGCGTGCTAGCGTCTCTCAACTTGACGGCCGAAGAAGCTCTGTAGTACAGCGTTGTGAAAAGCAAGTTCACCTCGTATTTCGTTCACCCGCTAAACGAAGTTCACGAGAGTTATCGTTTTCACAAGCGGACGCAGCAAGCAGACGAAAGCTTCGATGCTATTTATTCCGCGTTGCGAAACATGGTCAAAAGATGCAACTACGGCTCAGCGTCCGTCGAGAATAGGCTCGTTCGAGACCGATTTATCGTTGGCTTGTTGGACAGCAGATTATCGGAAGAACTCTGCCGCACTTCTGACTTGGCGCTGCACAAAGCGCTCCTGCATGCACGGTTGCACAAAGACGCCGAAAGAGAAAAACGGGAACGCGAAAACCAGTTATCTGGTCCAGTCACTGTTGATGCAGCGAAGCATAAGCCAGTGAAAAGACAGTCACATAAGCGAGCATCAGCATCGAGAGAGACCTCCTTCGCCAACGCGACGCACGGATCATGTCGCTTCTGCGGGCGAGAAGCACATCAACGGGAATTTTGTACTGCCAAGAAAGCGGTTTGCAATTTCTGAAAAAAGAAAGGACACTTCGAGGCAGTTTGCTTAGCCAAGCAGCGTTCGCTCAGCCGACAGTCACATGCCATGGAGATGCATGCCGTCAAGACCAGTCGTGAAGCAAACGCTAAGTTCGTTTGGGTTCACGTGAACGGCGTCGCACTCAAGTTCAAGGTCGACTCAAGAGCGGAAGTCACTGTAGTTCCAAGTACTTTTTCGGTTGTACCGTCTCGACTTGATAAACCGGAGGGTCATCTCACAGGTCCAGGGAATTATCCTTTAAATGTGTCTGGGCAATTCAAAGCTACGTTGGTGTGGAAGAGCCGCAGATGCGTACAATCAGTGTATGTCATGCCTTCGCAGTCTACGCCTCTACTAGGCTACCCTGCTATCCTCGCATTGGGAGTCGTGAAATTCGTCGACGCCGCACAGCGACCTGACAAGCAAGCCAGCTCTGCAAGCGACGCCACCCTTGGCCAGGATATCTTCGATGGACTTGGTACCGTAGGGGAAGAGTACACTATTCGTCTCAAGCCAAATACCAAGCCATTTGCTCTCAGTGTACCTCGCAGAATTCCCATTCCTCCATTCCTCTGTACGACCAAGTCAAGCAGGAAGTGGACCAGATGGAAAAACAAGGGGTCATCAGGCGCATTACGAAGCCGACGCTGTGGTGTGCCGGTCTGGTTGCAGTACCGAAGGCATCAGGCGGCCTCCGAATATGTGTGGACTTAACAAAGCTCAACAAGGAAGTTCTCCATGAAAGACACGTGCTTCCAACGGTCGAATGGGTTCTCGGGCAACTGGGCGACGCAAAAGTGTTCTCAAAACTCGACGCGACAGCAGGATTTCGACGAGGGTGGCGATGCGGGCTTGTTGGTTGGTCATACTAGAATGAGTTGAGCGCATACGAGGACACGGACAAAAGAAGGAGACAGTGTGTGTGAAGCGCCAGTGTGTGTATGTCTCCTTCTTTTGTCCGTGTCCTCGTATGCGCTCAACTCATTCTAGTAGGATTTCACCAAGTGCGATTGTCCCAAGAATGTCAAGATTACACCACATTCATCACGCCATTCAGACGCTACTGCTACTGTCGTCTACCTTTCAGCCTGACTTCAGCACCGGAGTATTTTCAGCGAGAAATGGCTCGCATGCTTGAAGGGCAACCAAACGTCGTCATCATGATAGACGACATCCTGGTTTTTGGAAAAGACCGTGAAGAGCACGATAAACGACTTGTGGAAGTTCTGGAACGCCTGAGGAGAGCCGGAGTTAAACTCGACAAGTCCAAATACTACTTCGGTCAAGACAGAGTAGAGTTTCTGGGTGTGGTCATCGACGCCAACGGTATCTCGCCGAGTCCTAGTAAACTTGAAGCCTTACGCAACTTAGAACCACCCAAGAACGTTGCTGGTGTTAGACGCTTCCTCGGCATGGCTAATCACATTGGTCGCTCCCTGCCCAACCTTTCGCAGGCAACCGCCCCTATCCGCGCCTTGCTAGGCGAGCAGAATGCATGGGAGTGGGGACCACTTCAAGAGACCGCTTTCAATCGGGTCAAGGCGATGCTCACATCGGACCTCTGCGTCGCGAAGTATCATCCCGGTCGCAATACAATTGTATTATGCGATGCGAGCTCATTTGGATTGGGAACCTGTTCTTCTGCAAGAACAACCATCGGGGTAGCGACGCACGGTAGCGTTTGCATCACGGTCGCTAACAAACGCGGAGCAACGCTACAGCCAAACCGAGAAAGAAGCGTTCGCAGTAGCATGGGCAGTACACTGTTTCCACCAGTACGTGCGGGGCCTCAACTTCACGGTGGAAACAGATGACCAGCCGCTGGTGACATTGCTTGGAAGCGCTGACCTGGACACAATGCCTCCACGTATTCAAAGGTTCCGCATCAAACTTATGCGCTACCAATCCAACGTGGTCTACGTTCCGGGCAAAACAGCTAGCCACTGCTGATACTCTTTCAAGGGCTCCGGACGAGAAGCCATCAATCAGTCCAGTGGATGTCGTAGAGGACAGACAGACAAGCAACTTTATTTGGGGTCCTGAGAGGCTTAGGCAGCGGGCCTACTAGGTAGGCCTACCCAGCCGTCGGCTAGCCCCATGTCGGAACACAGAGGCCGTGCCTTTCTGCTCGTTCACGGGCCCTCTGGACAGCCTGGAGCTGGACGTCTGGTCTGGGGTCCGTGATGGCCATCGTGCAGTCCTCTTCTTTCTTAAAATCCTGTAACGCAGGGCTCTGCCAGAGCATGTGGCTTAACGAGGAAAATTCAGCACAATCTGGGCATAGTGGTTCAATGTCGGAGTGGAGCATGCTCAGAAAGCCCCTAGAGGGGTAGAATCCCGTCTGGAGCATGCGGAGCGTGCTTGGTTGTGATCTGTTGAGCTTATGATGGGGGAGGGAAAACTCTGTCTCTCTCCTCTGTAATGTGACGTGATCTCGTGAAAAGTAACGAGAGGATCACTATGGACGAGCTCTCCCGAACTTACTCGAGACACCATCCCGTCGCGGCATATGAAACCCTCGCCCACGGTCGTGGGCTATCTCGTTGGGGTTCAGGTGACCTGGTAGTACGTCTGGTCCCATGTGCGCTGGGAATCAGACTATGTGATGAGTAGTGTCTGAGGGGGTGTTTGACGTGGAGAATCCTGGCTGCCTCTTTGGCTATCAATCCCGATGCGAACGCTCTAACGGCCGCCCGGGAGTCGGTGTACACCGCAGTGCGTTTTGTGTCCAGTAATGCCAGAGCTATAGCAGCCTGTTCCGCAACATCGACCGAGGAGGTCTTCACTGAAGCTGCCGAGAGGAGTTCTCCCCTGTCATTGACGACTGCCAAGGAAAACTTGTTGCCGCTGGCGTGTCGCGCCGCGTCAACAAAGGTCTCCGTTCCTGATACGTTCTTTAGGAAAGCCCCAGCTCTTGCCAGCCTTCGACCTTTATTATGTTGGGGATGGACATTTCTTGGAAAAGGGTCAACAATAAAAGAGTTCCTTGTTTGATAATCAACTTGCGTGGTCTCCCACTTATTGAAGATTGGACGGAGACCCGCTGATTCTAGTAATTTTCTGCCTGTTTTGGAATTTGATAACCTAATTATTTGTGCTGACCTTTGTGCTTCAATTAACTCGCAAGTGGTGTTGTGTACTCCCAACTTCATGAGCAGGAGTTTGTGGAATTGCAAGTTGCAGCGGTCACTGACACGAAGCTGGTTACTGCGGAGGATGTCCGCAGGCACGAAGAAGTGGACGGGGAATGCATGCAGCTCATCAAGTATTGCACGCAGGGCTGGCCTCGTCGAGACAGACTTCCAGATCACATCAAGAAGTACTGGAACCATCGCGGTGATCTCTCTTTGTGCAACGGCGTCCTGCTAAAGGGCAATCGCTTCGTCATCCCGGCCTCGCTGCAAAGGGATACGCTCGAACTCATCCATGAAGGCCACCAGGGAATTAACCGATGCCGGCTGAGAGCACAAGACTCCGTGTGGTGGTATGGACTTCCCCAGCAAACACGGGACAGAGTCAGTCGCTGCAGGCAGCGCGCAGCCACACGAGCACAACGAAGTGAGCCATTGGTTGTAACGAAAACTCCAATGCAACCATGACAGGAAGTAGGAATGGACTTATTAAGTCACAGGGGACACAACTACCTTCTAGTGGTTGATTATCGTTCTCGCTACCATGAAGTCATCTACATGCGAAGCACGAACTCTGAGGCGGTCATCAATGCTGTCAAGAGCATTTTCGCACGTTTCGGCATCCCCGAAGTTGTACGAAGCGACAATGGGGCGCAGTTCGCTTCACATGCATTTGCAGCTTTTGAGAAGCACTATGGCTTCCAACACATCACCTCAAGTCCTAACTACCCGCAGTCTAACGGGGAAGTTGAGAGGATGGTGCGCACGGTCAAAGAATTATTCGAGAAAGCAGAAGATCCTTTTCTGGCGTTTCTGTCTTACAGAGACACAGCAGGCATTACAGGGTTTAGCCCAGCGCAGCTCCTGATGGGCCGCAGCCTCAGAACCACGCTTCTCAAGCCAGCGGATCGCCTAGAACCACAGTGGCCTGAGCCAGAAGCTGTTAAGTGCCAAGACGAGGAGACCAGAAGACGGCAGAAGAAAGACTTTGATCGCCGTCATGCCGCGACCGTCCTTCCTCCGCTGGAGCCGGGAGACACGGTGTGGGTTTGAGACATCAAGGAAACGGCGTGCGTTCTCAACCCAGCCTCAAAGCCCCGCTCGTACGTCGTGGAAACAACCACCGCGGTGCTTGTGCGTAATAGAGTGCATCTAGTACCCTATTCCGACTCAGCGACGAGCCAAGTCAACGAGCCAGCTTCGGGAGAAAGCAGCGAAGGGAAAGAGCAAGCCACCGTTACAGACGCTACGGAAACGGCAACGCCACAAGTCTCCAATGAAGGCGGAGTTAGAGTCACCAGGTTTGGTCGCCGAGTTAAGACTCCGAGAAGACTTGTGCTGTGATGTGTTTTCGTTGTGTGCATATCTCGGGGGAGAGATGTAGAGCGCGCAACGCGCCATGCGTTCTATATATGGGGGGAGTCAAATAAAGCTCTGGGGATTCGTTCGGTCAACACGGCTGCGAGTCACTTGTGTAGACGCGCCTAGCCTCTGTCTGCATGTTGCGTCGTACAGCACCCACGAAGCTTGCCTCAATATGCTTGCTACGGACATGCTCGAGCAGAGCTCTACCTCTGGCCCGACGTCGACCGACGTTGTGTGCGGGGTGCATATTGCGCGGAATGGGTGAGATGTGCAGTTGAGACCTATTGTCTCTGGGAATCCGCACGGCGTCGGGGTCTCGGTCTAGTCGACGCTCATGCTTTCAAGGTGATTGTTCGTGACATTAAAAAAAAATTAAGGACAGAAACTGATAACGCAACAGAAAGCACCGTCATAGAATGTGACTAGCAGGATAGCACAGCCAATGACACTTCTAATTGGCTACGCATAGCGCGCATTGCGCATACTCTTCACAATTTCTCCGTTCCGTTCACTCCGTTCACAGTGTTCTTAATGGTTACTTCAAGGTAACTTGAAGTAAACAGCGTAGCAGAGGGCGATCGTAGTTCAGTGTAATTTCAGAGCTTGCGCCTATGTCGGTAGATCGCACTATTTTCTGAGAATACGGAACCCTAAAATATCCCTAGATTGGGAAGAGTTAGGGATAAGAGTTAATGGAGAGTATCTCAGTAACCTGCGATTCGCTGATGACATTGTATTGATGAGTAACGCGGGAGACGAATTACAGCTTACGATTACTGAACTGGATACGGAAAGTAGAAAAGTAGGTCTGAAAATTAATATGCATAAAACTAAAGTAATGTGGAACAATCTTGGCAGAGCACAGCGCTTTGCGATAGGTGGCGAGACACTGGAAGTTGTAAAGGAGTACGTCTACTTAGGACAGGTAGTAACCGCGGAGCCGAACCATGAGAGTGAAATAACTAGAAGAATAAGGATGGGATGGGGCTCATTCGGCAAGCATTATGAAATCATGAATCGTAGTCTACCACTATCCCTCAAGAGGAAGGTATATAACAGCTGCATCTTACCGGTACTTACCTACGGAGCAGAAACCTGGAGACTTACAAAGAGGGTTCAACTTAAACTGAGGACGACGCAGCGAGCGATGGAAAGGAAAATGATAGGTGTAACCTTAAGAGACAGGAAGAGAGCAGAGTGGGTCAGGGAACAAACGGGGTTAAGGATATCATAATTGAAATCAAGAAGAATAAATGGATATGGGCCGGGCACGTAGCACGTCGGCAGGACAACCGCTGGTCATTTAGGGTAACTGACTGGATTCCAGGAGATGGCAAACGCGTGAGGGGGGAGACAGAAAATTAGGTGGGTAGATGAGATTAAGAAGTTTGCAGGTATAACGTGGCAGCAGAAAGCACAGGACCGGGTTGATTGGCGAAACATGGGAGAGGCCTTTGCCCTGCAGTGGCCGTAGACAGGCTGATGATGATGACACCAGCCCGTGTAATCGTTTTACTCGAGTAAGCTTGTAATTCTCTGATGTATGAAAAATATTGCCAAAAACAGAGGGCCACGTTTTGAATATATGTAAATATTTGTTTTTTCAGAAAGCAGTACTCCCTCAAAAAAGTGTACGTATAAACCATATTTTTAAATGTATAAAATACTGCATGTTCAAGTGAAAAGCAGAATGTGCACTAATTTGTAAGGTTGTCGCATTAAATTAGTCTAAAATTTAAGTTTCCGATAGCACTCCAGCGGAGGCATGGCAGCCTTTTTCTAGGAGGATAATTAAGGGTTGTCATCCAGTTCAAAGTGATAACCGAGCCATTACAAGCGGTCATTTAAGCATTATATTTAGAGCGCAGTTGTGTATTTCGAAGAGGCATTCATGTTCTGGATAAACCGACAACGGTCTTTTGATGATGTGTGTGGAGCAATCAATTTACGCATAAAAAGTAAAGATATGCAAAGTTCCGCCATTCATATAAAAAGGAATAAAATTTACGCATTGAGCCAATATGTACCTTCAACCATAACAATTTACGGACCACGCGAACGCGTGCTTAAGTCCCTGGATATTTAAGATGCGAATCATCTTATAGCGGAGTTCCATCCGGTGGTGTGCGGCGTGACCACCCTTATTGCGCATGCGCGAACCCTCTACACACACCTCCTCTCCTACGCTCCCCGCTCTCTCTCCTCTAGGCATCCCTCACCGCGGCGTCCACACCCCCACTGCGCATGCCGGTCCCCCGCTTTATCTCTCCTCTCCTACACTCCCCCCTCTCTCGCCTCGCAACGCCGACGCAGGCAGTGTCTGCCAGCGAGTTGCTTGATTGAAAAAGCCGACTACTCGCGCTGCACAACCGTTCACTGGCCACCCCGTATATATAGGCACTGCATCTTGACCTGCAAGGTAGTGCCGGTGGGAGATATCTCCTGTGCGTTGTTGAACAATAAAAAATTCCCCGTCTCCCGCTAAAGGGAACCATGTGTGGATGCGAAGCAGCGGGGAGATAATTAGCTTGAGCGGGAGGAACATCGCCGTAGGAAACACCGGTCCATTACTGCGTGCTTTGCGCCTCCCCAGGTTTCTGTCCTGCGCAACGCCGCGATGAGTGCCAGCGTCAACGCCACCGCCAGTGTTAGCGTTAGCGCGCGTTGCTTCGTATCTACACATAGTTTACTTTAGCAGGAGATGGTGTAATTTTTTGGAAAGTACCGTCTTTCTTTTAACCGAGCCGCCACTCCACGCACTCTCCTCTCCGGCCTCTCGGGCCGTTGCCTGTGAACACGCGCAAACCATTTTTTTGTTTCCATATTTTACAGCGCGAGAATACACCACAGAAAGGAAGGCACACAAGAAACACGGAGCGCTGACTGACAACTGATAATTTATTCATATTTATACCACTGGTGGCGAGCAGGAACGTACAAGAAACATGCGCGGATTGAACATTAGTGCCGGCAGAACAAAGACATGCGTCAAATTTCACAGTCAAGGTATTTCATTTTTTGGTACAATGCTATTGGGTGCGCTTATAAACATATCTTGCAACTTAGCTATCACATGTGCCTCCTGTATTTCTCTGGTTAGAGCTCTAACAAAAGATATACAGGAGGCACATGTGATAGCAAAGTTGCAAGATATGGGTATAAGCGCACTCTCAAGAGCATTGTCCAAAAAAGAAATGAAATGCTTTGACTGTGAAATTCGACCCCTGTCTGTGTTCTGCCGGCACTAATGTTCAATCCGCGCATGTTCCTTGTACGTTCCTCCTCGCAACCACTGGTATAAAAAAGACTCGCTGGTTACAATAAAATATCAGTTGTCAGTCAGCGCTCCGAGGGTCTTGCGCGCCTTCCTTTCTGTGGTTTCTGCTCGCGCTGTAAAATATGGAAGCTAAAAAACCAACTCGCCCAAAATATTGCTTTGTGGAGCATTTATTGTGTTTTCACTTTTCGCCAGCGCTATCAGCGCGCGAATCATTTTTAAATGCGAAGCACTTCTTAGCGAACTTCGGCGACTTTGAGCGCACCTATCTATCTATCTATCTATCTATCTATCTATCTATCTATCTATCTATCTATCTATCTATCTATCTATCTATCTATCTATCTATCTATCTATCTATCTATCTATCTATCTATCTATCTATCTATCTATCTATCTATCTCTCTATCTATCTATCTATCTATCTATCTATCTATCTATCTAGCCGCCTACGAATGTGTGCTCTCCTGGCCGTATCGTTGATGGGATTTATACCTAATTTGGTATGACATAACGCAACTATATGACAAACATAAATGGCTGGTCATATCATGAAAATCATGATGAACCTGTCATGAAAAGTATGATTTACATGCCACGCTCATGGCCCGCTCGCGGCAGTTTCGTTGGCTTGATATACACTATATTTGGTATTGAGTGACGGGACTGTTTTACGAACATAAATGACAAGTGGTAATATGCAAATTATGACATGTCAAGTGCGACATGACTTTCATGCCACGCTCATGGCCCGCACGCGGGAATTTCATTGGCTTGATATACACCAAATTTGGTATTGAGTGACATGACTGTATGACGAACATAAAAGACAAGTGGTAATATGGAAATCATGACTTTTCATGTGCCACATGACAGTCATGCCACGCTCATGGCGCACTCACGGCCGTTTCGTAAGCTTCAAATACACCAAATTTGGTATTGAGTGACATGACTGTATAACGAACATAAGTGGCAGGTGGTAACATGAAACTCTTGGCATGCATGTCTTCGAGAACGCCATTTACATGCCACGATCGTCGTGCGCTTGCGTCCAGTTCGCTAGCTTGATATACACCAAAATTGGTATTGCGCGACGTGACTGTATGACGAACATAAATGACAGGTCCTAACATGTAAAAGATGACATGCAAATTATGTAAAGCATGATTTGCTCCTTCCTGCCCAGGCAGCACGCCGGCGTTGGTCCGATCTCGGTCCGACGTCGGTAAACATCGGCACCGACATTGGCCCGACATCGGCATTTTGGTCAAGTGCAACTTCTTCCGACGTCGGGCCGATGTTTATGCCGACCTTGGGCCGACGTTCTGCCGTTGTAATTGCCGATGTGCAGCCAACACCGGACCGCTCTAGATATGCCGACGATCCGCCGTCGTATCGCCGACGTAGTTGCCGATGTACGTCCAGCATCGGGCCTTTCCAGGGCCACATTGTAGCCAATAAAATGCCATTGTTATGCCGATGTTCGCTGCACAACGAAAAATTAGGCAGATCCCAAGTACCATGGGAATCGATGTTATGCAAAGCATCCGGAGATAAGGTGACTGGGTTGTAATTTTTTTTATTGAGCGAAACGTTATGAAACGACGCTAAAGATATGTTCAAATGTTGCACGCACAGACATGTTGAACAGTCGCATATGTTTCATATAACCAGTTGTTTAGAGTTCTGTAACGATGCCAGCAGAAACATGGGTATTGCCAACACCAGAAGCCGTAAGCTGATTTGTAGAGCTTTTGCTTGTAAGGATGGTAGTCCTGGATACTGCTAAGTAAACCAACTACAGTGGATGGCGCTTAAGTATTCAACTGAGGTTAA
>JALIZH010024988.1:0-10507 GCA_030522465.1 Rhipicephalus appendiculatus | reverse complement strand
GCTAGTTCAACGACTGCGCTTCCACTAGCCCTTATTTTCACAAGTTATCGCTGTTCTCTAACTCGATGATGATCCCAAATGTGAAAATATCATTTAGTTGAGGAAATGAGGGCAGGTTGAAGCCATGCGCAGTGTTTGAACTAGAGAGGACACACGCGCCCCTTGTTGCAAGTCATATTGAGCGCAACTGTAATCCACTGCCTTGCAAAAAGAACGCCCGAATATACGGGAAACTCCCAGATTATTTCAGAATCGTCTGATTGGTTTCATCGCGAAAACGCGAACAGTGGAGTTTATTCGGGAACTACCGTGGCCACCAGCGATAAGGCTTGCATGTTCGATACCGCATGTATAAATGCCGACGTGCCTTGCCGCAGATTAGATCACTCTACGACCGACGACTGTTGTCGCTGCTATCTCTGCACAGCGTGTATGGTTTGTATTTTCAGTTTCAATCTCTCGGGCACAAGATCACCCAAATATAGAGTTCCGTATTTTCTAGTCTTGATGCACCCTTCTCCACCGTCACAACCACGTGATGGTATACTATAGTACCTGTTGATTCTGGTACATGCTTCTGATGGTTATATATGTCGGGGTTAAACGTCCGAAAACCGCGATATCATTATGAGAGACGCCACAGTTGAGGGTTCCGGAAGTTGCCGACTACTCGAGGCTCTATAACGTGCACCTAAATCTAAGCATGCACACGGGCCTCTACCAATTTGGACCACCCTGCCGAAGCCCATGACAGTTCCGGCTGACGACTGCGCATGCGCAGTTTGGGTAAGCCGTAATTATACGGCTGAATAACGGCATTAAAAGTGTTAAACGTGCTAGATGCCGTCAAGCATGGTTAACTGGAGTCAACATAGCCAGTGGTGGTGCTGGATAACGCATCCAAGGGATAAGCACTAAGGAAATACATGGGTAGCCAAGAAGTCGACGGTGTTTCAGCTGCCACCAGAGCTTAACTGGCAGTTGAACGCACGCCATATACGGCGCCTGCTTAAATTGTGCTCTTGCTGGCTGTATTTATTCTTCCTTTTTGCGCACACTCATTTCCTCATGTCTAAGCTTCTACGCTTCAACGTAAAGGTAGTCCACCGCGGTGGTACAGTGGTTACAATGTTCGGCATAGAACCTGAAAGTTGAGGGGTTCGATTCCGGCCGCGGTGGTTGCACTTCAGTGGAGATGAAATGCTAGAGGCCTGTGTACTGTACGACGTCAGTACACAATGAAGAGCACCAAATTGGCTGAAATTTCCGGAGCTCGGCACTACGGCGTTCCTCATAACCATATCGTCGTTTCGGCACGTAATACCCCACAAATTAATATTATCGACTTAAAACAACAGGTCAGCAAACTCACTCAGACTCGGAGTCGCGAGTCGGAGTGAGTCCAGGTGACTAATATTTAGGTCACCTTGAGTCCGAGTGACTCCGGTTGAGAAAACTTTCAGCGAGCCTGAGTCAGAGTAGTCCAGTTGAGGAAAACTTTGGTGAATCTGAGTCCGAGTGAGTCCCAAGGGCAACATGTATATATCATGAGGAGTCTGAGTGAGCTCCACACTTTTTGCCGACCGCTGCTTTAAAAGTACTGACAACTAAAGTGAACTTCTTGTGTATTTTCTTTGTTTTAATTTTCTGTTAGATTGACATCGCGGCGACTAAAGAGCAATGGAGCCCTTCGTTCGTTCCCTCTTCTTCTCGTCTATTTTCTCTCCAATGAGTATCCTACTCCTGCTAAGATCGGGCTTGTTTAAAGTATTCGGAAGACCTATGGGGTCGTATGCGTCAGGACTTCCGCACTCTGAGTCAACCCTTTCTTTCTTGTTTTCTAACCTCGCTACACGAGCGACTTGCTTCGGCTCCTGACCTGTGGGGAGTTGGCTTGAAGCCAGCGCTGCCGGTGCAGCGCGGCTGAGTCTTTGAACTCCAGAGGCAACAGCGGCGCGCCTCTTCCACGAGAAGAAGAGGAGCGTCACTCGATGGGATGCTTGGAATTAGAAACACTCGGCGGCTTGCTCTACGGCAACGCAAGCATCGCGGAGTCTTTGGCCTCGGGAGAGCCAGTACTGCACATAAAAAATTCAGGAACCCTTCCCCATAAGGAAAACGGGTCAAGCGAGGGTTGCCGTATGCGGGCCTGAATTACTTTTTTTTTTCTTTCAATAGCATTGTGCAGTGCTCCCTCGTAACACTTTCCTTCCTCCATGGCGGAACACGGCCGCTCGATGAAAATAGAATGGCCGTGGCTGGAAAATTGACCGTGATACACGTGCACAGCAGCGCAACACTTCGTTTGCGACAGGCAAGAACGACGGTCAAGCGTTCATACCCGGGCTACAATGAAATGTGGCAACGTCAAATGACAATTGACTTCGATAAGTGGTCATATTGCGATATCGGATCACCGACAAGGCCACAATCGAGAGAGCGTCAGTTATAGGAAAGCGGCGCATACAAGTACGCATGAGATCGGCGCGCCTTCGAGGGCCTGTTTTCTTTTTCCTTTTTTTTTTGTTTTTTTTTCGCCCTTCTAGGCCCCCGCCGTACTTTTGTTTATGTTTTTTTAGCGTTCGCACTTACAATGCTAAGCTGAGAAGCTTCAAAAAATTCATGCAGAACCAATTGACTCAGGGCGTTGTTTGTGTATATGGGACGTCATTATTATGACATCTAGCACGATTATTACATCTGTTTTGTATGAAGAGGACAGAGACATTTAGAATTGTGTACTCAGGCCTTGGGTTTGTTGGGTCTGCTTTTCCCTGCGCACGCGTGCTTAGGATGCTTTAGAGTAGGCGATCGTCTTCCGTAAGCCCAAACCCAATAGAAGTGCACTGGAAGCGCCGCCGAAATGATGTGGACATTGATGTAGCAGGCTCAAGAGGAAATATGTATAAAAAAGATTCAATTATTTATGCTTTTTAATCTCTAAAAATATAAACCATCACAAGGCATTCTTATATACGAGGTGAAATGTACGCTTGACTCATCGCCACGAACGCGAAATGTGGCCCGCACTTGACGCATGCGCAGTGGCTGACAACTCAAGTCGATTGCTTGCGAGAAGCTGTGCTCATTCAGTTGCAATGCTCTATTTCTGGTATAGCAATGAGGAGTCTGGGTTCGCTTATATTATACCAACACTTACCACCGTTTAGCCAATACAAGCTCACATTGGCCATATAGAGTCAACAATAACAAACATCAATGTTAATCATCGGTCAGACAAAACTGCCTAATAGTCGATTGTTACAGCTGACTCCAAGCTCTGTATTTGTCATGTACCTAATTTGTAAATGCTGATGGTTTAGATCCTTTAATTCAAGTCTGATTACTGTTCTTTGTTCACATGCATCTACTAGGTTTGTGGACTTCAAAGTAAATTAATTGATTAATTGATTTTGACTGATCGGTCGATATCTAGGTGTTGCCTAGTGCTTATAGTATACGAGTATTTACGGTACGCCTGGACACGACCATTCGCTGTTTACAAATCGTTGGCGGTCGGCGTACGCTAAGGTATGTTCCCGCATTTAAAAAAAAAAAAAGAACACGCACACGCAAACATACAGCAAGGAAGGCCAACTGGGTCCCAGTTTACTGCCCGAGATGTTCCTCTTTGCATAATTGGTGCGGCATTCGGGATGCATTTGCCTAATGTTTGCATCACATGGATTGCGTGCTACACCCAAATGTGTGCAAGGAATGGTCTAACGCGCCATTGCTTTTTTACTTAACATGTTTATTTATTGCGATAGCAATTATATGGACACTCGCGGCTGGTTTTCGCCGTCGGCGTCGGCGTCGGCGTCCGCGTCGGCGTCGGCGTCATTTGCCGTATATGTATATGTATATATATAACCGGGCCCGCCGGGGTCCCTCGAGCGACCTTCGATTTTACGAGCGGGGCGCGCGCGTTATCTCCCCTTCTCGGCGGCCGGGCCGGCGTACCCCTTCTGCGTGCTGCGCTCTCAACGCGAAGAGAATTCTCTTAAACAAGCGTTTTCTAGAGTTGCGTGAGATCGGATCCAAAACGAGTTAGCTGCCAGCCTCACTTCGTATAACATTACAATTTTTTGCTATCGCATTCATTGCTTCAGCCTTGCGGTGAAACTGTGACTTTTTTTTTCTTTCGATACGATAATTCCTTAGTATTCAGCATAAGAACGAAGGAGATAGGGTTGGGTTGTAAGGAAAAGCGGGTATTTAAATATTGTGAGCTATGTCACACATACAGAAGCACGCTCTCGAAGAATGTTTCCTGGATGTGTGGGCCAAGTTGAGTGTACAGCCAAGAGAGCAGCGCACTTGGCCTGAGTGTCGCTGGCAACATGCTCTGTGTCTTGGTCGTGTTGCTGCAGGCAATAATCGCGACGCCTAGAATATGCCTACGCGGTACGCTCAGAATCCACTGAACGCGTATTTGTCCGAGCTCGCACACACGTATGCCGCTCGTAGGCTTTAACATGATGCACTTTGTAGAACACCTGTATACATGTGGTCTTGGGCAGGAATATAAAAGACTTCATTAGGGCTGCCGGCTATGAAGTATTGACTAGAAAGTGTTGCTCTTGGAAAAGCATGCGGAGATGAGATATTTTTTTTTATTTGAACATACTGCAGGCTCAAGCGGCCCTTGCAGGAGTGCTTAGAGAAATAAAAGTTTCAAAAAAAAGAAAATGACAATCATGAACCGAAACGAATGGCACCGCACTTCAGTAACAACTGAACTATCAATGAACTATTCAATAAAAAGAGATTGACCTATTCTCCTATAGCGAAATTTGTGGCAACAAAACATTAAGGAACGTGGTCGAGGTTTAGAACGCTGTAAATATATGCTGTGCGAAGATTAATCTTCGAAGCGGCGAAAGGTCTAGATGGAAACAGTGTGGAAGGAGTTGTCTACGATTTTACTTTTCGCTTTCTTTATTTGCTAAAACCGTCTTTCACACACATGCGGTTTTTTAATGTACATTGAGACATTGTGCGTACCTACCCAGATATACAGGCATACATAAAAAGCCATTCGGAGGCAGGAAAAATTAGGAAGGAGCGTCTCGCGACAATATTGAAGACGCAAATGTTGGGGTCATTCCATTATGAAGGCGGGTGACCAGCGGAGCTGACGGGACCACTCCGGTCTCTGCTCCCGTCGGCGTTCTTCATAGGCGCGCTGCTGTGTTGGCTAGCGCTGCTCCGCGGGCGTTCTCACAATGCACGGTCGACCCAAAGTTGCCTCGCACAAGCGCGCCAAAACCGCGCTTAAATTCGATGGATGTGGTGAGAGAGAGATAGAGAAGGAATATAGGAAAGGTAGGGAGGTTAACAAGACTACGTCCAGATCGCTATACCCTACACATGGGGAGGGGAATAAGGGAGTAAAAGAGAGAGAGAAGGAGAGACACATTTCACAACACACATACAGTACAGGGTTTCACAGCCGGTCGCTCAGTGACGCTGCCTTCAAGTACTGCAGGAGGACTCGTGTAGCTTACTGCGCTGATGTACTGTGAGACCATGCTCCCAAGACATTTTCTTGAGTAAAGGGAAGCACGTACGCAGCCTGTGCCGCTTCACTGAAGCTTTCTGCGCCTCGCGTGTTGTTGCAGTGCCTGTGGGATCGGCCCAACTTTGACCGGTTGAAGATGTAAATTGAAGGCGTCATCGTGTGACGTCATCATGCTGTCGCAACTTGCGTGAATTGGTGGCGGCGGGATGACGTCATAATGTGACGTACAAGACGTCATTTTGTTCACGCACGAGAAAACCGAAAAGAACCTCAGCCATATAGAACTTCGCCTTAAGGAGCTGTGAAGCGTAAACTCTCTAGCAGCATATGTGGAGCTGGCATTTGGCCATAGTTAACTTGAAAAACATAGCCTTCTCGTGTCATGCCCGATTACAGATAAAGTGGCTTTGTTCAGCGGGCGTAAATGCCTGGTTAATTTTTAAGTAAGAGATCGCTGTTCAAGACGTAAGTAATGCAGGGGAGCTGAAAATTTCCTGGCTTTTACACAGTTATTTAAAGTAATCCCTCCTCAAACGAATGCACTTTCGACATCGTTGTTTCATCTTTTTTAGTTCATTAAGAAAATAACATGCTACAGGCCGTCAAAACAGCTCTCAGCAGCATGTTTGAATTAAAAAATGTCAGAATGATGTCCCTTCCAGTGTTTCTTCAAGTTAGGAAACATGTAGTAGTTGGAAAGGACCGGGTCACATAAATATAAGAGATGGTGGGTCGATCTGGAACCCAGGGTATTCAATTTGGCAGCCAGAAATTTGGACGTGTGCGAATGTTCACGCTCCATACATTTCAGCAGCCACTTCGCTGAAATCTTGCACATGAGTAGGATACTGGTGCGAATGGAACCGACATGCTCCCGGGAGGATTCCCAGGATCTGGGCTATATTTTCGGCAGGTATTCGCCTACCATCAAGAATCGACTTGTAGACAGCATAGCTTTTCACCGAATCTCTTGAGACTGTTGGGCGGGCACTGTGTGGTTGAAATTCAATAATAAAATATCATGTCGTCAAGCGAGAGTCAGCTTTTGAGTGTGCTATACAAGAAAACTTCTCCCCCAATGTTTCTGACATTTCAGTGTGAATTTCCTTCGTAACTCCTCCAGGAGAAAGAACTTCATGACACCCGGTTACTCCACCTACAAGAAACATTATTATACCTTTGCCATCTCGACCGCCCCGGTGGTCTAGTGGTTATGGTGCTTGACTGCTGACCCGCAGGTCGCGGGATCGAATCCCGGCCGCGGCGGCAGCATTTTCGGTTTGAGGCCCGTGTACTTAGATTTGGGTCCACGTTAAAGAACCCCAGGTGGTCGAAATTTCCGGAGCCCTCCACTACGGCGTCTCTCAAATCATATGGAGGCTCTTGGACGTTAAACCCCAATAAGTATTACTATCTGCCACCTCACGTTTCATCTGAAACTGAAACTAGTTCCGAAAATCAGACACATCTAAAACTTGCACAATTACTTAACGAGGTATCGAGCTTTCATATGGTTCTACGTTTATGATTCAATTCTGAGCGAAAGGTGACAAAACCAGGAACATTGCAGCCGCCCTGTACATCCGCATGAGTAATGGTAAAGTCTAATCGCGCCTCTAGCAAGCTAGTTGCTGTCTGGTTTCACTTTCGGGATGTTATTTCCACTCCAGCATTTTTTTTAACTCTTCCTTGGTGCCCGCACATACTTGAACAAACAAGCATACGCCAAAAACTTGGGTTCCCACAATGTAATCATACACCATTGTGCTGACTGCACCTTCCCTTCCACAGTCCTTCAACTCCCTAATTCGTATTATCCACCTTAAGCTCATGGAATTTTATCAACGGGTTGTCTATTTAGCTCCCTCTCGTCTACCTCTTTCATTCTCTCTTAACTTATTTCCCTCTGTCTATGGGAGTTTCCCCTACTAATAGGCAATACCGATCAGCTCACGTCAGCTGAATAGCCAACATACTTGAAGGGCTATTTGGGATAATGCTCGCCTATTTCAGCCACAAAGTATCGATACAAATTGAGCTCTTCGTGTAATCTCTCTCTCTCTGTCTCTCTCAAAAGTGCACGCCTTGCGTGTCAGCCGTTTCGCACGTTCGCCAGATCATCTGTCTTTTCCCTCTTCCTCTTTTACACCTACCCTCTCCCCACCTCCCGCTGTTCCTGCTTACTGTAAACATTCCTCGGCAGCTACACTTTCACGTTTCCGCCGCTACAGGCGCCGCCGCGTCAAGGGCGAGCGAGGCGTCACTTACACCCTCTCCCTCTCTCTCTCACCTTCCTTCTTCCCACACTTATTCCGCACCATTTTCCTAAATGACCGCTCCTACGCCGACACGGCGGGGATCCCATTAAGCTTCGCCAGAGACGGAACCACCGAGCTCGCCAGCTAAGTGCTCTCGCGCCGTCGACTGCTACTAAACTTTTTTCTTCTTCTTCTTCGCGAGTCCGTGTATTACGCTACGGTGTTGGTTCTCCTCTTCGTCTTGAGGATCGCTTAAAACCGTTGCCAGGTCTCCCGCGCTTTACTTACCGCTCGGCGATTACGACTGATGACTGGCGATGTAAAGCTCGAAACTTGCTCCTCTTCGTGAGCTTCGGATCTCAAGTCCAGGGCACCCCCCGAAGACGTGTCTTAGCGTGCTTCCCCTTGGGAACAGGTGCCCTGCACGAAACGCTGTGCTCCGCGCATGACTCGCAGGAGCTAGGCGCCGATTTAAGCTATCAGGTGAAGCTGGACTACTGCACGCTTGTTTAATGATATCTCGTTTTTATTCTTCTTCAGGTGTGTGTGTGCTTTAGCTTACGGTGGTTTGGGAAACGTGTAGCGGGAGAATTACAGTAAATGAGAAAGAAGCGCCAAAGGCCATTAACTCAGAGTGTTTGACCGGAGGCTCCATTTATTTGTTCTTTTTTAATTATTTTGCGCTACGGTGTATTACTTACTTTTTAAGTAAAAAGTTTTGAGCCATAAAAGAACATGACTGTGAAGGCAGCCGATAATTTTATTATTTCAGCAGGAACTGCACATACTGCCCTGGAGACTGCTAACATCCGGTACCACATGGTATGGGGAGGTCGAATTATTCGAAGTATCCTGCCCATAGACGCGAACATAACGTATACAACAAAATCCGGAAGACCAGTGAGAGGCGTTGATTGCGTCACTAAACTCTGCGGCTCTGGCTCTGGCTGGCGGAGACGCATCGGGCGTCGGCTTCAAGCCATGGCTACCCGGAATAATGAAGTCACCGAGCCCAGGGCGAACAGAAAGCGCGCCTGGTTATGCAATAAAGTTTAATTCTCTCTGAATAAACGATTTAAGTACATGCGCAAGTGGCGGAGAAGGTGCAATGTTTTGCATTCGTGCATGAGATAAAAGCAGTAATTCAGTAACATGAATATGATTTACGGAATAATCTACATTACTGCAGTTATCAATCATGGGGCTTCAGTTTATAAATATTGTGCACAATTTCTCCTCGAAGCGAATGTTGATCTAAGGGATGGCCGTTGCATATAATGGTGACAGCACTGCATCTTGACTGTTCTCATTTACAAGAGACCACGATCGCGCTCTGCGGGACTGTATAGAGTTCGTAACGCCTGTAGTGAACTAATACGGTATATAGGAATGCTCAGCAAAGATCCGACTCTGTGGTGCCTTCCTGCAGTGCCTGTATCGTTGTTGAAAGGAGGATGTATTTGCGTCCCTTGACAGGTGTATGCACAATTTACATGACCTTGTTTGCGGAATTTTCAAACCTCAAACAATCAGACAATGCTTCCAGTCCACACTTGCGGCCTTTGTCAGCCACTTCCTACGCTGGCGCTAGATCAGTATGAAGTGCTTGGGGTTAAATCAATAGGGACATTCACACTTTATGTCAAGCACTGTTTAGGACTATGTCTTACGGCTGCAAAATTGTGGATTCCTGTCATCTCTGTATGTACTACTCTTATAGACACTCGCCTTCTCCAGGTGTTACGAGAAGGTTGTCGGTGGCCATGCGGCATTTGTTGTCTTTTTCAATCGAAGCTTCTTTTTTCATTGTGAGATTTTGGCAGCGCAATCTATCGGGACACAGAAAGAGTTGGACACAAGCAAGCGCAGACTGAAACTTGGATTTATTCACATAAGACATTTAAACCAGAAAAAAAAAATATGAGGGGAAAGGGAAACACAAGAGTGAAGGGTCCACCGAAATCAAGTGTCGTCCAGAACCCAGAACTCACAATCTAAAAGCGATATAAAAGCTGAACTGACACAACTATCAATGTTTTTTTTATGAAAAAGGATTCCGCACCCTCCCTAGTTTTTGTGTCACGGTTCGCGTACAGAGCAGACGTGCGCGAAAATACTGGTGCGCAGCCACACTTTATGAAATGGGCGGACAAATGTTAATGTGGTGCAGACTTTAACGCATTGTAGTGCTCGCGCAGGCGTGCACTCAGACAACGCCCAGTCTGCCCGATATCTTCCGGGTTATATATCTTGTGTGAATAAATCCAGCTTTCAGAAAAAAATCTGCGCTTGTTAGTGTCCTGCTCTTCCTGTGTCCCGTTAGCTTGCGCTGCCGAAATTTCACAGTGAATATATACACCAACTTGCCCGCCTATCAACCACTCTGCAGTGAAGCTTCTTGTAGACAGGATTCGGTGGCGTCGTGCGCAAAATATCCGGCGTCCGCGAGCACAAATACATGCGGCATGCCCTCGAAGAGGCGCCGGTCACAAGAGTACGTGTTTAATTGATTAATTGATTGAGTGTAACGTCCCTAAAGCACGATATGATTATGAGAGACGCCGTAGTCGTGGGCTAAGTACACGGGCCCTCGAGCATTTTTGCCTCCATCGAAATTGCGGCCGCCGCGGCCGGGATTCGATCCCGCGACCTGCGGGTCAGCAGTCGAGCACCGTAACCACTAGCCCACCGTGGCGGGTATGAGTATTTGTATGCGCCACTTTCC
>JALIZH010024987.1:0-53048 GCA_030522465.1 Rhipicephalus appendiculatus | reverse complement strand
TACTTTGAAAGGGTGGAGCAAATCAGGCAGGATGTTTCATGCTGACGCTTGCGCGAGTACAATAGGCAAAAACTCGCAAGGTTTCCGGCAAAAAAGAAAGGTAACTTCGAAAGGTAACTACAGTGAAATCTCGGTGATACGAACACAGCTCATACGAATTTCGGGGTGATACGAATTTTTATTTGGTCCCCGGCAAGGCCTATTGGCCTCCAAGGTAATGGTGTATGGTTGTTGCGAACCGATTTTCACCCCGCCACGTTTGATACGAACGTACGCTACTGCACAGGTACGAAGAGGTGCTGTCCGTGCTGTCGCTGAAGACACGCCAAGCACATGCGAGCGCGGGAACGCAAGCGGGCATGTGCGCCGCACCGCCAAATCGTCATAATCACGGTGTAAGAAAAATACCTTTCTTACGGTCAGAACAAACCTTGAGAGACGCGTTACGGTCTCCGAGATTGTGTGCTCGAATATTTGAGGCTCTAATGTGCCTCCGTGTGCCTTCGCATTTATATTACAGAGTACATTGACAGCATGCTTTTTTTTGTCTAACGCACGTCAACATGCGCGACTTTTGAGGTCGCACTTGTGCGGGCACGGCCGTAAATCTCCCAAAAAACATCCTCAACACCTCCGCGATAACAAAATCATAACATAGGACCGTGGTTCTGAAATGTTGGGGCCTTGATCTATCGCGTCAAAGCGCTTCTTCTGTTACTCTTGCCGCAGTACTCCGGTGTCATGTGAAAAAAGCATACTAAAATTTGGAAGGGGCTACTGCAGTCGCGAGTCACAACACACCTGGCTCATTAATTAAATACGCGTGTACGGGCCGTATATTTACGAGTGCTGGTATAATTGCCCACATCTAAAAGCTTAACTGACAATCATTCAGTGTTTTTCCCGACGTTGCTGTGCCCTGAAAAACAATAAATGAAAATGTACGCCAGCTTTCTTTTGTCGCATGCTAATTTTCCATGATTTCTGGTGATACGAATTTCGGATGATACGAATATTTTTGGTGGTCCCATGATATTCGTATCACCGAGGTTTCACTGTATCAGGAACGGTGGGCATTCATAAATGCAGAGAATCACACAAACTGGCCGGCAATCATCGAGTTTCGCCAGATATCTTTCCAATAATTGATTAATGGTAGAAATTGCGGTCGACAAGTTGGTCGATCGGCGTGGTATGGTAGCCAATTATCTGCGCATTGGAATGAGTGTTGGAATGACTGTTGAACATTGGAATCTCGCTCCTCGCTAGTGGACAGTCAGCAGACAGCCGTCACTAAAGCAACCAAGGTTGCCGCGGTGCCCTACAAGCACGCCATTTCGCATAATTCGCGAAGGATAGTGAGAAAATCCTGTGCGGACGTGATGTTTTCTGCTCCCGGACGACTGAAAGGGATGTGCAAAAAGGTTAATTCGGACAGAAGCGAGAAGCGAGATTGTACATCATGTACAGGGAAAAGTTTTGTTAATTGCAGTCAAAGCGTTGTGTACTGTATTCCTCTGACGTGTGCGCACGTGTAGATAGGCCAAACTGGAAGGCACATTACCCAAACACTTAAGAAACACCTGTACAATGTAGAAAAAGCTTTATCTGGTCATTTTGGCATTCACTGCGAGAGGTGTGGTTGCATCCAAGTGTTTGAGAACACCCGTATTCTCAACAATGCCTGAGACAGAACTACACGCGAAATAACTGAAGCCTTCGAAAGATAAGATGATAATATGATAGATAAGATGAAAGAAAAGTGTGTGAGTTTGCCTTCACCTTTTTTGGCTAATGAAAAGAAGTGTCAGAAGTAATCGTTGAGACGTTGACGGGTACAGATTGTTTTGTAATTAGTGATGACATGTGCGTGCTCTATGCTGTATTTTTACATGTTCCTTCGGTTTCTATCGATGTACTGTTAATGTATAAATAGCATGTGTGATTGCAAATAAAACCATTAGTTGCAAGTTAGCGCTGTGCATGTGTGTGTTCTTCTTCTTTTCCCTGTCGTGATGCCATATTAATTATGAATCATAACCAACTAACCCGGGAATTTGCCTTAGCAAAAGAGAACTTCAGAATGTTCGCGAAGAAATTCAGAGGCGTTGCAACGCAGTCACAGGCGTAGATAATAGTGCAGAAAATCGTAATATTACATTGGGGGTTTCAGATGTCCAAACCGCGAGATGATTTTGAGGCACACCGAAAGGCAGGGCTGCGGAATTATCGTCCATCGGGTGCACTTTAACGTGCACTGACGTCGCACAGTACACGGGCCTCTACCATTTCGTCTGCACCGAAATGCAACCGCCGCGACCGGAATCGAACCCGCGACCTTCGGGTTTGCAGCCGAGCCCCGTAACCCCCGAGCCACAGCGAAGGACATGAATAAAGAAGAAAAAACGACTGCTAGGAGGCGTTACTAATATATTGAGCAATAAATGACTGTAACGAACAGGCCAGCTCACCACTACTTACTGACCAGTATCAACTCCACTACTTAACCACTTGCTGCCGGTTCAACAGATTTAAAACTTACGCGCGCTTTGTCAATGATCACTAACAAGCTTTCCAAAAATGTTTTAGCCAGCTATAGATTATTGAAAGGCAAAAAAGGTAGCGATGACGTCAACCACGACATCACACTAGGAATATTTGCGTTGTGCCGTCAAAACATCGCTGATGCGATTGATATGCACTTAATAGAATGCAGTTCATACGCTGTGCAAATAAAATCTACTCTTTAGTACTGGGTAGTGAAGGCGGCTGGATCGGTGCAATACTGACGGAATCAATGTCTTCAACAAACGAGAAGAAATGGAAGCGCGGACTCTTGTGAACGCGTCTAAGCTATTTCCCCGCATGCGGTAGTTTGATGAAAATAGCGCCTTTAGTGGGTGATGCTACAAGAGCATACGACCCGCCGTTGCAGCCTTACCTTTGCCATTACTGCCAACGCCAGAAGGAAGCTTGGCGCAGGTGCTTCGGGCAGCGCTTCTGCGTCAACTGAAACATTCAACGCACGTACCACGCACACGGCGGAAAATGTAGGTTGTTTCGCTCTTTCTTTTTCCCCTTTAGATGTTTACCACTGGCTGTACGACTATCAGCAATGCATACTTTATGGGCAGAAATAGTTTTTATTGCAGTCTACAATAGGCGAGATGGTTTCGTATACAAGCGCATATCGCAGTTGGCGGGAAGGCTACATGCAGGAAGCGGGGAGCCCATAAATGAGAGCAGGTGAACTACACATAGGCTCCCCTCATAAATTTATGCTTGCAGAACTTCTGCACAGTAACCAAATTCATATTCAAATTCTTTATTTTTTTCAAACACATTGTGACTGGTTTTCAAGGCTAAAAGCTGATGTCTGCTGCCTGACAGAGGCCCGGAAACCTAAAACACAAGTCAGGGCTTGACTTTACGGCAGACTTGGTGCCCAACTTCGCTGTGCATGTTAAATGATGAACAGAAGCATGTCAGTAGCCAAAAGATCATTGAACTAATAGGTGATAGGAATAGTTATCAGTGCAATATGCGAATGGAAAAATATTAAACAGTATTGATTTTACATAGCATGCAAAAATTATGTTACAATAATAAATATGACACTGAATATGATAATGAAATCCATTTTAATGTTTGTTTTTAATCTTTTTAAGCGTATGTCGAAGGCATTAGTTAGAGTGAAGTTTTCTTTTTCATAATTATACCAGAGGCCCACTTCTCTACCATCGATGCGTGCGCACCCGAAAAAAAGGTTAATTCTCAGCTGTAAATATTGTGCGCCAGCTGGCACGCATAAATTCAGGAACAATAATTTCAAATTCCTTTCTATAACACGATTTACAAAAAAAATATTCCGCTGGAAAGCTTCTGGTAATACCAACACACACACTCCGAACAAGTGAAGATAGGTACGGCAAATCTGCGTGTTGGAGATGACCTGTCAATATCATGGCAACGTCTAATCACGGAAGCTCACAGCATCATCGGGACGTTTAACAAAAGCGGGTTATTCTGAGCATGGGAGGCTTTCTGTGACCGAAGGGCTTTTCACGCCTTTTTAGTTCAGCGGCAACAACAGATTCTAACAATCAGCAGGCTGTTATACAATGTAACGCGCTATCTCATGATGTTAAGAGGATATCAAATTGTTGGCGCTGAGTAGATAATTTCGCTTTTATATAGCGCCGACAACTCACTTTCACAAATAACACATTTTGTAACAATAACCGCAATAAAAAAAAAGAGCATAATATAGAACCCGAAACAGAGTTTATGTAAGTCAGTCAAGCGAGAAAAGTCACTTAAGAATAAAATTCATTCAAATACCCACATGAAAAAAATTGGGCGACCCTTCAGCTTCGCCTTTAAGAGTTGAACGCGATAGCGATATCTCGTCCCTAGTGCGTAGTTCAATCACTTAGTGCATACTATGTAATGGGTAGTATGCTTTAAACCAGGAGAAAATATGCGCGGCAAATGTGGGAAATGTTTTCGAACTTGCTATGCACCCACTACGTGGTGTTAAAGGGGAACTCCGGCGATTTTCCGATACTCACCGATTTAAATAAAACTTTAAACATAAGTTCTCTGAGGTGCCCTGATGATATGTGCCAAATTGTACAGCCGTAAGTAATTTAGTTTTTCGGAAAACGAGTTTTAAAATTGGTAACCGATTCCGGAATCATACCTTCAAGAGTGTAGCTGACTGGGCTAGTTGGTTATGCATACTTAAATTAAGCGTACCTTCAAAAGGTATGCTTAAATTTAAGCATACCTTCAAATGCGGGCCACCCTGTGTACGTGACGTATCGGCGTACTTCTTTCTCCTCCCCCCCAGACGGACGCTTGCTCGCGGCGCGCGCTTTTAAATGCGAATGCATTTCTAAGTTGGGCTATGTCAGGCATCCAGCGTTGGTGTTGTCCGGCGTTGTCCGCGGGGAGGAGGATAGGTTGAGGAGGTGTCCGCGCGCCACCGGCAGGTGTTATCTCTCCGCTCTCACTCCCTCTCCCATAGCAACAGCTGCGGGCGCGCGCGCTTATCCTCGCCCCTAGCAACCGGAGCAGGTGGGGCGGGCGGAGTAGCGGAGAGTGAGTGGAGAGGAGGAGCGCGCTCTGACGCGTGAGGGCGCTCGCATCGCGGGAGCTCGGCGGAGCTATATATGAAAAAAAATATAAAAAAAAAATAAAAAAATAAAAAAAATAAAAAACACAAAAAAAAAGAAAAAAAAAACAAACGGCGCTTCGCCGTGCTCCCGACCGGGCTGCAGAAATTAGGCGCCGTTTCCTTCTTCGAACCATAACCACCATATATAAATGGAGTGAAGCGCGCGCGAAATGCATTCGCATTTCCTCACGATTTCCCTTCGGGGAGGTGGGGGCATTTTTCTTCGAGGCGACGCTTCCGCGCTCATATAGCTGCACTCCTCATCGCTGGACTCCTCGCTGGTCAGTTCAGACGAGCTGGCACAGCTTGTTTCCACGTCGGAAAACATCGGAAGTTTGCTTTTCCCGCGAAAGAAGAGGCACGTGAGCAATGTTTACGTTTACGCCGTGGTGGCGTGTAGCGGATTTGGCGACGCCATGACGTCATCGCGTACCCAGCACGGAGCACGGAACAGCTCCCCGTTTCGGTTTCGGTTTTGACTCGTTTTTCATTGCTTATTTAAAATTATTGACGAGTGTGTCGGCAAAATGAACCGCCCTAGCTGTTGCAGGACTGTTAATACTATTTGAAAACGGCGTTATCTCGGTATGGTCGAAAATGCACCGGAGTTCCCCTTTAAAGGAATGCGCGCAGTAAAATGTGTGCCGTTTGTAATGGGTGGCTGGCTTTAAACTATGGAATCGTTATGATAGTCATATATTCTGACGCCCGATGGCAATATACGCTTGTACGACGCAATATTCCTGGGATATTACATGTTATATTGCGACGCCTATATAAAGGACGCTTGCGTTTGCGAAGCATGGAAGTTATTCTCACTGCAATTCCAAGCAGAGGAAGTTATTTTCACAGTATTTCCAAGCAGAGGCATGGCTGTGGAGAAAGACGAAGACGCCGTTCGGAACGGTTGCGTTTTTCGATGTTCTCCGCTACAAAGGATAAATCGGCTTCAAGCCGAGGTGCTGCTCAGGTTTCTACCAGTAGCAATGACTACCGTATCGTCCTGCCCCGTCTTCCCACTGGTAAGCTCGTCGCTGACTCCGTTTTTCTGCATGCGGACCTTGCTGGTCGTCCATACCGAGCGCAGGACTTTCGAGATACCCTCCGGAATATCGTAGACCTTGCCGATGTAACCTCGATTGGACAGTTTCAAATGTCCCATGTTTGGATGGTGACTTGCAGGACAGCGCTAGCAAAAGTGAAGCTCGTAACTTGCGGTGAATTTCTGGTTCGAGGCCGAAGGTGCGTTGTGATAGACCCTGAGCCCACGGAAGTCAAAATGAAACTATTATGGCTCCCTGAGCGCTTGGAAGATATTTATGTGCATGAAGCCCTTCAGTCATTCGGAAAGATCAAGTCTATTTCAGCGGAAACTTGGAGAGTATCAGAGATGGAACAGATGCGTACCCTAAATCGAGATGTCGTACTGACACTCGCTGATGGAGTCCGTGTTTCCGACATTCCACACCTACTCTCGGTCTGCGGTCTGCAAAGTCTAGTACTGATTCCTGGCAGACCACCGTTATGCCTACGTTGCAACAGAGTAGGACGCATTCGTCGACACTGCCGGACACCGCGCTGCGACGATTGTCGGCGGTTTGGACACACAGCTGAAGAATGTGTGGCGACGTACGCCAATAAACTACGCCATCGCATGCGACCACCTGACGATGCTTTGCCAGATTTGCAGGAGCACATCATGGATGCAACCGAAGTCCTCGATGCAACTGGGGATCTTCCACGTGCTGTAGCCGCTGAGCCCTGTGCTGGTGACAAAGATGAGGGTAATGACTATGCCGTAGCGGGGAAATCCGAACAAGCGTCGAGAGAAGTCGATGTCACAGACAGCGGTGAGAAGCAGGCGGTTCCTGCATCTGAATCTGCGGGCACTCGGAAAGAAAGCCTTGGCTGTAGTCCTGATGTACAAGTACCAGATGAGAAGATGACTACCAACGATGCGCGAGGATCCCGTGACGCTTCCATAAGTAAACGCCCAGCACCGCCAAACCCCGACACGAGCGAGGAAAGTGACTCGGCGGTCTACCCTCCACAGTCGCGTCGTCGCAAGCCATCAAAGCCAACAGGAAAGTGCAGACGCTCAAGATCAAGGAGGCCGGGCACTGGTGACGGGGAGCCTTCACGCATCCCTTCTCCACCAGACCAGCGTATGCAACTCTGATAAGAAGTTAGACGCCATGGCGCTGCCTCAGAAAGTCACTTTTGCAACGGTAAACGTGTGTGGACTTCGGTCCAAGCAGAAACAGCTGCAGCTCCGCCGGTTGCTGTTCAGCCGACACCTTGATTTCGTCGCCGTTCAAGAAACGAAGATCGAGAGTGAAGTGGATACAGAGAGGGCCTTGCGGCCATATCTCTCTGTATTTGATGTGTTTGTGTCGCACGCTGTGGGTCTTTCGGCGGGCTGCCTTTTGTTTCTGAGGAAGAGTTTACCGTATTATTCTGTAGCATATAGTGTTGACGCAGAGGGGCGGTTGATACAATGTGATTTTATATTGTACGGCTTGCCATGGCGCCTAATCAACGTATATGCATTTAGTGATGCACCACGGCGCAGTGATTTGTTTGAAAGTTTAGCTACCTCTTTAGATCCTGACCGTAACATTGTGCTCATGGGCGATTTCAACTGTGTGTGTAATCCATCTGATCGTACCGGGCTTAGCCGCAGTGACAGGAGTGCTGAAGTGCTGTCACTTATAGTTGAAAAGGCGGGACTAGTAGATATAGGAACGCTAAATAGCCTGCCCTCGTATACACACGCACAAGGAAGTACCCATACACGACTTGATCGGATTTACGTTTCAGCACCTCTTATTTCCCGTGACGTGTCGTGCAAAACAGAACCTATTTCCTTCTCAGATCACTGCATTGTTGTGGGGCAGATAGGTAGCAACACTCGATCTCACTTCAGACCACAGTGGGCACTCTGGAAACTTAACTCCTCAATTGTGAGCGACCAGGAGTTCACTGCTCGCGTCCGCGTAGCACTGAGGAGCTGTTTGTCGGCTGACATGCCTTTGTTTGCCTCTTGGGAATTTTTCAAACAAGAAGTTCGGGCAATAGCTATAGAAATGGGATCTGTGAGGGGCTTTTACAGAAAATTAGAACAAAAGATGCTAAAGCAAAATCTTCATAACCTCTATGAATTTGAGTGTGAGGCGCCTGGTTCTTATACAGACGAAATTGCTAATGCCAAGAACGCACTGCAGAGGTACGACGCTTTGCGTTACAGAGGTGCCCGTGTTCGATCACGCAATACCCGTACTTTGCATTCAGAGGAACCCACACGTCAAGCGTTGCTCGATGAACACCGCAACGCAAAAGCCAAATTTATACCAGATCTTTATTCGAAAGGGTTATTGGTCACTAATTCAGGTGAAATCATGTCAGAATTTGAAAATTATTACAAAGAATTGTTCAGCGCCTCTTCTGAAAATGAAAACGAAGATCTGGTAGCGCAGTTCTTGTCATTTGTGACTCCTCTAACTGACGAGGAATGTGAATCTATTAGTGGGCCAATCACTATACAAGAAATAGATCTTGCCATTGCACAATTGCCATTATCAAAAACGCCAGGACCTGATGGATTGTCGGGCGAGTTTTATAAAACATTTAAATCATTACTGTGTCCTGTACTGCTCGACATTTTTAAGCAGAGTTTTGATCTGGAGACGCTTCCTCGATCTTTTACTAAAAGCCACACCGTTCTAATTCCAAAATACTCAGACAGAGAAAAACTCCGTCATGTTGACGGCTACAGACCAATTACATTGTGCAATGTTGACTATAAAATTTTTGCCAAAGTGCTTTCGAACAGACTTCAATTTGCAATGTCGATTCTTATTGGTGCCCATCAGACTTGTGGTCTAAAAGGTCGCTCAATACAGACGAACATACACATCGCTCGCACAGTACTGGAACATTGTTCACACTCACACGAGCAACTGGCAATGCTACAAGTAGACTTAGCGAAGGCGTTTGACCGGGTTCGTCATTCTTTTCTGTTTTCTCTTCTCGAACATGCCAACGTTGGGTCCACTATATTTAAAGGCGTAAAACTATGCTACAATGATTGTTTGACCCGTTTGATTGTTAATGGTCAGCTGTCAAAACCTGTGTTCCTTAACTCATCTGTGAAACAAGGCTGTCCGTTGTCGCCAATGCTTTTTGCTCTTTACTTGGAGCCACTGTGCTTAAACGTGATTCGATCTACCAACGTCCACGGTTTCAGTGTTTATGGGAATGAGGTAAAAGTATTGGCGTATGCGGATGACCTAGCGTTCTTTTGCACAGATCTTTCCAGTATAAAAACGGTGGTGTCAACAATCCGGGAATTCGGAACAATTTCAGGGGCACGAATGAACTTTGCAAAAAGTTTGGGACTGTGGTTTGGCCCATGGACCTATAAACCAACCCATTTCGAGGGTATTGAATGGTCTTGTGTGCCACCAAAATACCTAGGCGTTCCTTTAGATGCATACAGATCAAGCGCACATTACTGGAAAGAACGTGTACCCACCCTAAAGCGTTATGCCCAGACGTTTATTCCGCATAACCTCTCTATCTTTGGCAGAGCTAAGGCATGCAATCTGTTTCTGGCAACAAAAATATTCTACGTACTGCAAATAATTTATTGTTCCAGGGTTTACATTCAGAAGTTTCACCGAATATTTGCTACCTTCATTTGGTCATCAACCTATGAACCAATGAGGCGTGACAATGTTTTTAGACCAGTTTGCGCAGGTGGTCTCGGGTTGGTTCACCTCTTTATTAGACAGCTGGTATCACGTTTTTTCTATTTTCGCGACTGTGCCCATCCGCTGCTTCGAACTTTCTTGCAAGTGAATTTAGCTGATGTTTTACCAAATTTAGTGGTATCTACTAATATTGTATCGCCTCCCTATTTGCAAGGTTTCATGCGTGAAGTATACGAATCAGTGCGCTTTCTCACAGCAAGATTCTCCAATGATTATTTGTTCTCTAGCGCAAGAAAAGATCTGTATAACGATCTATTAGATATGTTATTTCCGGCCCCACTGTACCGCTCACTATATGCTGGATTGTCTGGTCATGACGTGCTAGTACGTGTGAAGAAAATGCCTATTTCACCAATAACGAAGACATTTTTCTACAAAGTGCACACAGAAACACTGCCTGTAAAAACCTGGTTAAACACCAAAGGTATCTTTGTATCCTCAATTAATTGCCGCCTCTGTGAAGTTCCAGAAACAATAGAACATTGTTTCATTAGTTGTAAGGACGCCATCCTCTTTTGGGACGTCCTGCAGAGGGCTTTTAAAAAGCAACTTGATTTAAATTCTCACACCATACGTTATCTGGTACCACCCAAACGCAATGCTAAACCCAATGCTATGCCAGTCGACATGCTGTTGTTAATGGGCATGCACAGTTTATGGAAAACTCGCATGTTAGACAGGCATGCGGAATCAATGGTGTCTTCGCGGTCACATTTCGTGCAAATGACTGTACAGCTAAAAGACTTCTATGAAGAACTACAGTTTCGGCCGGACTGGTATCCACAGTTCATAGAATGCACTGCTCAAATACCCTTTTAGAACAAGGTGTTGCGGGAAATTTGTTTTGTAATGCCTATTGTACATTCGTGGAGGAAGCCTTAAGTTTTTTGGACGCTATGTGTATACATGAACCTCATTTGTAATAAATACCATGTAAGAGAAAAAAAAAAAAAAAAAAGAGGCATGGCTGTGTGGTAGAACACCTGCTTGCCACGCAGACGACCCGGGTTCGATCCTCACTCGGACCCGAAAATTTTTTATCATTTTATTTGCATCTTTCTCGATGTTTCGGTCACGGACAAGACGATGATTTTTCGCTCACAACCAACGACGCCGACGCCAACGCCGGAATTTCTGCGAAACGAGCTCTTTAACGCTCTCGCGTTAAAATAAGCGAATTATAGTCCAGTGACATAGCACCACAGCCCTCGCAAAATTCAGTCACACGGCCACCGAATATGTGGAATAAGTTGAGCACTATAGAATATGAAGCTCCTTTCGGTAATGATATGCAAATCTGACACATTTGCATAGATTAGATCACGATTCGTACCCAAAGGGGACGAGAAAATTTATCGCTTATTTTAGTGGTCCCGCAAGAAGGACAGCCCTTGAACGGCCTTGTTATGCACGACGTTCACACGCCACAGCGCGTAGCTTGAAAAATACTCCGCCGAAAAAATACGGACCTCGCCTTCCCGCTTTCCGCCTCAAGTATTCTGATATCCTGTCACCTTCGCGAGCGAATGGACTGCTGAGGTTCGCTCCCTCTTCATCGTCGGCTTCATATCGATGAGCGGCCGAACTACGGCGCACCACGTTGACAAAAATGGATTGTGCGTTTCACCGAACTTTGACAAGCTTGACAGGTTGTCTATATTCAGGGTACCCTAAGACTGTGCGGGTGCTCTTGGTAAGCAGGGTAGCGTATCACCAGCTACAAAAGACGCAAGGGGAACAAACAGAATAATTCGTCTGCAACGCTTCTTAACCGGCCCTCAGACACCATCGGGCACTGAGGGCCGGTGGTGGCAGGCTCCCACTGGAACAGGCTCCCACTGGAACAACCTGTCTCCTTGATTTTGTCATGCATGGCGTATTTTAAGAACACCGTCAAGTGCTCCTTGCTATGCGTCCACTCATACTACAAACAACTACCATGGACAGCGCCTTCCTCGAACGGCTTGGCCACTGGACGTGTGAAGTAGATGACTCACATGACGTACCTGCCGGATACCCGGACCACATGATAAGATAACAGCTGTCAAAACCACTTCGTGTCGTCTGCATCTGTGTTGCGGGTGGATCTGCGGTCATGCTTCCTAAATGAGCTATTACATTCTCTTACACGTTACAGTCATAAGATAGAGAAAATTTAAGATTTTGACGACTGCAAAAGGAAACGTTAAGTATCTTTTAAGATGATATTGTTAAGCTGGTAAAGTGCAAGCCCAAGCCAACTTCTACCGTTGGTTGCAACTGAAAGCGCTGCATAAACCTTTCAGTATTGTTATAACAGTGTATTTGAGAATGGAGATTTTAGATATAATACACATTATTACATTTTATTATCAATAATGGATCTATTTCTCACCATCACGCAATAAAGACAGGGTTAGTCTACAGTCACAGATGTGTTTTTATGTGGCTTCTGAATAGTCTCGCAGGTAAGTCGTTGTTAGTCAGAGCGATGGCATCTTGTATCGTAGGCGTGATGTGGTCGGCACCAATTTTCTCCAACAGGGCTTTCTGTGTCAGGATGGTTCGTAAGGTGGAATCTATGGGGAATGAAGATACAAGAACATACCAAGGGCAGAATTAAGTTTGTGGTTAAAACGTGACTCGCTCAGCAGAAAACCTTACAGGCGCGTACAGACATCACGGCGAGTGCAGTTCCTGATGCTTAGCCTTTAAAGTTATCATAACTGTATTTCTATTGTCTTGCGAAGCTACAACTATAGATAGAAATGTTGTAAATAAAGAAACCGCAACAGCGCGAAAGATTGTTCGTTGAACGCATCTTGTAACGAATAGATTAGAGGCGTGTAACATACTTACTCGAGAACCACATGAGTTTTAACTAAAACTAACCAGCATACAAGCTCGCATTGACTGCTGTGAGAGAGTAGTACACACGAAAAAAAGAGCCGGAAATATTCGCCCAATTCATGATGAATGCTTCGTTCTCTCACGTATACACAGCACGTTGCCTGTATTCAAAAAGCGTGGTGTAGAGTAAATCTTCAGTAAACATTGTATGTAACTAACTTGAAGCAGCACTTTCCACATGTTGCCTAAATTCTGGTACTATCGAGAAATGCCAGGTGTGACTAGTGTCCAAAATATGTGAGAATGTACTTTGTTCAAAGAGTGGTAAGCTGGGCTATTTAGTGTGGATGAATTAAAATAAACTGCTCGAAAAAAAAAAAAACAAGACATAAAAGAGAAGAATTACACAGGACAAGCGCTGTTCTTGTTACATTCATATACGTAGTGGTGGTGTTAAGCTCTTCTGGTATATAATTTAAGGATCATCGGTGCAATGGCGCCCTTAGAAAGCTGCAGTTGACTGGGACACTGTGTCAAAAGAAGGAAGTTCTTAAGATTGTCTACGCCGTAAGTTTATTCGTGTGAAACCTATTAATACTTGTACAGATAGTTCAGATGGTTCTGGACCGCCCGTTCACGCAGTGAGTGCGTGCACCAAATGCCCTTGTAGAGCACATTAATATTGTCGATATTCGGAAGAGCACCTTTCCTGGATCTACTGCACTCCTAGCTCAAATACTGCCGTATTTTTCCGACATCATTGTCTTACTTCAACGAAGAAAAGATTGTCACGCTGATCAAAGATCACTTGACATCTAGAAACTTTTCACATTAAGAACAACCATGATATTTGCATTCCCTCTCTCTTCATGTCTGAAAATTCAGCCTGCTCGAAAAATGTGACAAGTATCTGTAATGTGATCGTGCGTGAGTAGTATGGCTACCTGTATTTATTCTCTTCTTTTTAATAAACCAGACAGTTGCTAGTACAGCGCCTGTCCTGAGTCGTTCTTCCTCTATAGTGTCGTCGCCTTTTTGCGCTGCTTTTACCATGAAAAACCGTTTACGCTGATAGTATCCCCCCATCATTACCAACTCTCGCGTTGGAATGAAGGTGCAACAGGGCAGTTACGCTTTCCAGACCGGGATGACAGCGAAGTTGAGTAAGCCCATACAATTGAGAAATGCAGCAACTGGTCGTTCCATCTTTGAAAAGCGGTTTTATTTGTGCTGCCTGAGTATTTCCCAGGCGGCTCATACATTGCGACAGTATATTATAAAGCTAAAATTCTTAAACTGTGCGATCGCTTTGCCTTCTACGACTACACTTACCTTGAAGGGAAGCCAAATACAGCAGGCACTTGTTTTGTTCACAAATGTCCAAAACCTGAAAATATATATATTATCTATTTATTCACACATATATGCCTTGTATGCGTGAATATTATAGTGCAATTTAGTGCTTCATTGTTTTTAATATAACTGAAAAATGTAAATACATTTTTTTGAACACTTCATGGTGACATAGCCAACCAGTCATTGAAAATAGTATCAGCAGTAGACTCAGTAAACAGGTGATCCCCACATATTGAGACATTTGCTCTACTACAGAAACTACATGAACAAAAAAAAAACCTTTCTTTGATGTGCTCTCAAGATTCTTTGAATGATTTCGCTTGATCACCCATCGATATTAAACGTGTTCTGCTTCTCAGCAGAAAACTGGGATGTGTTCTAAAATTGGTCTATGAAAGTTGCGATGAGATGTTCATTTTTTTTGCAAGAGCCCGCTTTACAGAGGCATTAAAATGTGCTTCTAGACAGCATTCAATCAAAAGCTTCTGCTGCTGCGTATGCCATACGCATGGCTTGGCCATGTGACACCCTTCCCTCCACTTCTGAATATATTGCCACGTGGTCGTGACGTTGACGAAGGCAGTAGGCAGTAGTCCAAGATGAAACTCTTTATTTGGGCCGAACTTGTGGCCGGTAAACGGAAGGTGAGATTACAGCAATAAACGCTGGCACTGATAGCGGCGAACAGAGCGTCGGCCGTCGATCAACTGAACATCGTTGGAACGCGCCGGCTTTTATACAGCGCGCGTTGAACGTTCTAGCCTTATCACTGCTGGTCGTGCAGGCTCTAGAATAAGCTGGTAGGTTCGCGTCCAGCGTGCAATCTTAATAAGACGATCTACTATTATCGCGAAGCTTCTCGAACACTAAGGCGTCGTCTACGTCGAGCGTTACTGACAGTCTTTGTGGGCGAAAACCGAATACAGCAAACGCGAAAATAAGAAACGCGCGTGGCAATGCCCCCCCTCTGAAAAAGCATCGTCCCGATGCGTAAAACGGAATACGGGGGGGGAAAATGCATGCAACAATAAACAACAACAATAAAGCAAGAAAGTACAATAATAAAGCAATAGGTGCAGTCCTCAGGTTCGCTAACGCGCGTAGTACGGCTTGAGGCGTACGACATGGACCACTTCAGGTCGCGCACGGCACCGTTGAGAGTTCGTAATGCCGTCCGGGACAACCTCGTAGTCCAGAGCGCTTAGACGTCGGAGCACTTTGTATGGCCCGAAGTATCGCCGAAGAAGTTTTTCACAAAGTCCACGTCGGCGTATCGGCGTCCACACCCAAACGCGGTCACCGGGCTGGTATTCCACGAAGCGTCGTCGAAGGTTGTAGCGGCGGCTGTCAGTCGCCTGCTGATTCTTGATACGTAGGCGGGCGAGTTGTCGGGCTTCTTCGGCGCACTGTAGGTAGGTGGTGACGTCGATGTTTTCATCGTCAGTGACGTTTGGTAACATGGCGTCAAGCGTCGTTGATGGGCTCCGTCCGTAGACCAACTTGTACGGCGACAGCTGCGTCGTTTCTTGCACATCCGTGTTGTATGCGAAGGTCACGAACGGAAGGATGGCATCCCATGTCTTGTGCTCGACGTCGACGTACATGGCCAGCATGTCGGCGATGGTCTTGTTTAGACGCTCGGTGAGGCCGTTGGTCTGTGGGTGATAGGTGGTGGTGCGGCGGTGGCTTGTTTGGCTGTATCTGAAAATGGCCTGAGTTAGCTCTCCAGTAAAGGCCGTACCTCTGTCGGTGATAAGGACCTCTGGGGCGCCATGACGCAGGACAATGTCTTCAACAAAGAATTTCGCTACCTCGGCGGCATTGCCTTTAGGTAGGGCCCTTGTTTCGGCGTAGCGGGTGAGGTAGGCGGTAGCTACGACGATCCATTTATCCCCGCAAGTCGACGTAGGAAACGGCCCCAGTAGGTCCATACCGATTTGCTGGAGCGGGCGGTGAGGTGGTTCGATCGGCTGAAGAAAGCCTGCTGGTCTTGTCGGTGGTGTTTGGCGTCGCTGACAGTCTCGACATGCCCTGACGTAACGAGCGACGTCGGCGGCAAGGCGTGGCCAGTAGTACTTCTCTTTTATCCTTGCGAGCGTGCGGGAAACACCGAGGTGTCCAGCCGTCGGGTCGTCGTGTAGGGCCAGGAGGACTTCTGGCCTCACTGCTGAAGGAACCACAGGAGGTGTTCGGCTCGAAGGAGTGAGAAATTCTTTTTTAGGAGAACTCCGTTTCGCAGGAAGAACGACGCCAGTCCTCTCTTGAATACCTTCGGAACAGTGGTGCTCTTGCCCTCGAGGTATTCCATAAGGCTCCTTAGTTCTGGGTCCGCTCGCTGTCGCCCGGCGAAGTCGTCGGTACTTATGGTTCCCAGGAAGCAGTGATCATCCTGGTCGTCCTGCGGCGATGGGTCGACTGGGGCACGAGATAGGCAGTCGGCGTCGGAGTGTTTTCTCCCGGACTTGTAAACGACGGTAATGTCGAATTCTTGAAGTCTCAGGCTCCACCGTGCGAGGCGACCCGAAGGGTCTTTCAAGTTACCTAGCTAACACAAGGCGTGGTGGTCGCTCACAACTTTGAAGGGCCTGCCGTAAAGGTAGGGGCGAAACTTTGATGTAGCCCAGATGATTGCAAGGCACTCCTTTTCTGTTGTGGAGTAGTTGGCCTGTGCCTTGGATAGCGACCGGCTAGCATAACTGATAACGCTTTCCAGTCCATCCGTCTTCTGCACAAGGACGGCGCCAAGTCCCACGCTGCTTGCGTCAGTGTGCACTTCTGTTTCGGCGTGGTCGTCGAAATGCGCAAGTAACGGAGGCGTTTGCAGGCGTCGTTTTAGGTCTTGAAATGCTTTCTCCTGCGGCGTTTCCCACTTAAACTCGACGTCGGCCCTGGTGATGTTAGTGAGTGGCTCGACGATGCGGGCGAAGTTTTTGACAAATCGCCTGTAATAGGCGCACAGGCCAAGAAATCGACGCACGGCCTTCTTGTCGGCGGGTGGCGGGAATGTAGCGATGGCGGTTGTCTTCTGCGGATCAGGGAGTACTCCGGACTTACTTATCACGTGGCCCAAGAAAAAAGTTCTTCGTACGCGAAGCGGCACTTTTCTGGCTTGAGTGCGAGTCCGGAGGTCTTGATTGCTTGAAGTACTGCTTCAAGGCACCGCAGGTGTTCGTCGAAGTTTGAGGAAAACATAACGACGTCGTCCAAGTACACAAGGCAAGTCTGCCACTTCAAGCCGGCCAGTACACTATCCATAACGCGTTGGAAGGTCACGGGGGGCCAAGCAAAGACCGAAAGACATGACCTTGAACTCGAACAGCCCGTCTGGTGTTACAAAGGCCGTCTTTTCTCGGTCTCTCTCATCGACTTCGATCTGCCAGTAGCCTGTCTTCAGGTCCATCGAGGAAAAGTACTTCGCGTTGTGGAGTCGATTCAAGGCGTCGTCTATACGTGGGAGGGGATACACGTCCTTCTTCGTAATCTTGTTCAGGCGACGATAGTCGACGCAGAAACGAAGGGTTCCGTCCTTCTTCTTCACCAACACCACGGGAGACGCCCAGGGACTCTTCGACGGCTGTATGATGTCGTCGCGAAGCAATTCATCGACTTGTTTCTTTACGGCTTCTCGTTCTCGCGTAGAAACTCGATACGGACTCTGACGGATTGGTCGGGCACTTTCTTCTGTTATGATACGATGTTTCGTGACTGGGGTCTGTCGAATTCTTGACGACGACGAGAAGCAGTCCTTAAATTGCAGGAGCAGACTTTTGAGCTGGTCTTGCTTGTGCTTCGGGAGCTTCGGGTTGACGTCGAAATCTATTCTGGGACCTCGATTCGTCGAAGCAGGTTCGGTAGCATCGGAGAGGGCGAAAGCATTGCTGGTGTCCACGAATTTCTCGATGTAGGCGACCGTCGTACCAATGTTAAGGTGTCTTTATTCGTGGCTGAAGTTTGTGAGCAGTACCTTTGCTTTGCCATCACGCAATTCGGCGATGCCTCTTGCGACGCAAATGTGACGGTTCAGGAGAAGGTGATGATCGCCCTCGATGACGCCTTCGAGGTTCGCAGGTTTTTCGGTGCCGACGGAAATAATGACGCTGGAGCGCGGCGGAACGGTCACCTGCTCTTCTATCACATTCAATGCATGGTTCCCTGGCGTTGCGTGGGGCGGGAGCGCTTTGTCTGAGGTTAGTGTTATCGACTCAGACCTCAGGTCGATGACGGCGCCGTGGTCACTTAGGAAGTCCATTCCAAGTATCACATCCCTGGAGCAGTTTTGTAGGATTACAAAGCTCGCAGGATACGTCCGGTTATTAATGGTGACTCTCGCCGTGCAGACTCCAATCGGCGTTATCAGGTGGCCTCCAGCTGTCCGGATTTCGGGTCCACTCCAAGCGGTCTTTACTTTCTTCAGCTTGGCGGCGAATGGCCCACTGACGACGGAATAGTCGGCCCCAGTGTCGACGAGAGCGGTGACGTTGTGGCCGTCGATGAGAACGTCGAGGTCGCTAGTCCGTCGCCTTGCGTTGCGGTTAGGTCGCGGCGTTGGATCAGGGCTGCGTCGATTTGTTGTGGTGCTTCCATGCTGCGTCGTCAGGTTTTCTTCGGTCCGCGAGGTTTCGTCGGCAGGGCTTCGTCAGCTTCGCGTCGTGTTCTGCAGGTCTCGTCGCTTTGTCGTCGTCGGCGGCCGCGGAGGATCTTCGGTATTTCGTCGTACAGCAACCGCACCTCCATCCGTTGCTGCCCTTATTTTCCCGGATACGGGCTAGGCGACCGGCCCCGGTTTGGGCCAGTGTACTGCCGGCGGGGCGGTGACATGTAGCGGCCGGGCGACGGCGAGCGGGAAGATCGTCGCTCTTGCCACTGTGTTCCGGTGAGGTAGTCGCCGATGTCGCGAGGTCCTTCACCTGGCTGTGGACGCGGCGCGTTGACGGCGAAACTACGCAGCCCCATCTGTCGGTACTGGCAGCGGCGGTAGGTGTGGCCGGCCTCCCCGCAGTGGTAGCAGAGTGGGCGGTTGTCAGGAGCGCGCCAAACGTCGGTTTTCCTTGGCGCGTAGCGCTGGCCGGTTGGCGGGTGGTATGACGTCGATGGTGGCGGCGGTGGTGTCTGACGACGGAACTGCGGTGGAGTGGCGTCTTGACGAGGGGGGGAGGGGTAGCGGGACGGCGGACAGCAGCAGCGTAGCTCATAGCCTGTGGCTGTGGCTCTGCTTGGTGAGGAACGCCCAGGGATTGCTGGATCTCATGACGCACGACGTCGGCAATGGAATCCACTTGGGGCTGCGATGGAGGCAAAAATTTTCGCAGCTCTTCCTGCACGATCGCTCTGATCGTTTCGCGCAGGTCGGCGGAGCAGAGTCCTTGGATATCGGTGAACAGTGGCGTCGAACGGCGATTTGACTGCCGGTTGCGCATGTCCAGGGTCTTCTCGATTGTGGTCGCTTCCGAGACAAATTCGTGAACAGTGTTCGGAGGGTTCCGGATCAGTCCCGCAAAAAGCCCCTGTTTAACTCCTCGCATGAGTAGCCGAACTTTCTTGTCTTCAGGCATTTCGGGGTCTGCGTGGCGGAAGAGTCTAGTCATTTCTTCCGTGAAGAGCATGACGCTTTCATTGGGGAGCTGGGCGCGGGTTTCAAGCAGAGTTCCGGCCCTCTCTTTGCGGACGACGCTAGCGAAGATAGCCAGGAACTTGGTTCGAAAAACGTCCCATGATGTTAGGGTCGACTCTTGGTTCTCGAACCACGTTCTAGTGGCGTCTTCTAAGGCGAAGTACGCGTGCGTCAGCTTGTCTTCATTGCTCCAATGGTTGAAGATGGCAACCCGGTCATATTCTTCGAGTCATATTCTTCGAGTATTCCGGGTCCTCGCACGATGACCCCCGCAATTTCGGCGGCTCCCTGGGCTGCTAAAGCAGGAAGGGTGTAGGCTGCGTAGGTGTTGTCATTGTGCCTGCGGTCGAGGTCAATGTCTTGGTTGTCCTGGTGTTTTCCGGCAGGAGCCCGTGCTCTGGCTGTAGTCCCTGCTGCCTGCGGCTGGTGCGACGAACAGGGTTATCCTTTACGTCGTCTGCTTCGGGGCTTGGGCTTGGGTCAGCGCCTCGAGGGGGCGTCCGGAGCATGAACGAAGCAGCACCTCCAGCAGATGTCACGTGGTCGTGATGTTGACGAAGGCAGTAGGCAGTAGTCCAAGATGAAACTCTTTATTTGGGCCGAACTTGTGGCCGGTAAACGGAAGGTGAGATTACAGCAATAAACGCTGGCACTGATAGCGGCGAACAGAGCGTCGGCCGTCGATCAAGTGAACATCGTTGGAACGCGCCGGCTTTTATACAGCGCGCGTCGAGCTTTCTAGCCTTATCACTGCAGGTCGTGCAGGCTCTAGAATACGCTGGTAGGTTCGCGTCCGGCGTGCAATCTTAATAAGACGATCTACTATTATCGCGAAGCTTCTCGAACACTAAGGCGTGGTCTACGCCGAGCGTTACTGACAATCTTTGTGGGCGAAAACCGAATACAGCAAACGCGAAAATAAGAAACGCGCGTGGCAATATGTATCGGACCGGAGCGCCTGCTTTCGCAATTATACGATATGCAAACAAGAATGTACTATACAAGCCAAAACGTTTCAAACAAATTTTGAGAGAAAGCATTTGGCAAGCCATATTCGCTTTTCACCCTCAAAGAAATGTAACTTTGCTCCAATTGACTAACGTTTAAAGAAAAAACCAAGAAACGTTCAAAAATCCTTACATGATGGAGTGCGTGCACGCCGGCAGAGTCAATGAAGCCTATGGCGGAGCAATCCATGACAACCGCCTTTGTGGCCACATCATCACTTGAGTCTTCCCTGAAACACCGTGATGAGAAGCAAACATTTTACGACTGCTAACGAGAATAATCAAATACAGCGGCGCACATTAGGTACCCAGGTGTGTTTCTCTTAAAAGCTTCAATGGCGCTGGTTAAGACACACATGGTTAAGGCACACATAAATACCTAAGTATATGAACTAGGAAATAAACGGCGACGTAGCACACTTGCTAGTCCATCACACCCCTGATGGGGAGGTTGTGGGACCATTGCGCATAAGCGGTAAATCATTTTTTGTTCAGTTTCATTTCCCTTGAGAACTATACCACAATACTGCCGATGGAATGGAACATGTCGATCAAGAAACAAGATCCTCGAAAGAAACATTGAACTATGCGGCCGCGACAAATACCAATATCAACGCGGGTTCTACATTTACGCTTCGCAGAAATAAATCAAGATTAGTAGGTCATAGAGAACTTCGGCGAAAGCTTCTTTAGGTGGGTTTGTAGAGGGGCATGAGTAAAATATGAATCACTGCCAGTTTTGCCCTCTTATGTAGTAATGCGCTAGACCTCAAAGATAAAGATATTTATCTAAGTGGAAATTGTTCTAAAACACGGCTAGCGATAGCTAAAGATAGCGAAGCGATCGACGTACAAGTTTTCTAGCTAGTTCGGCATCCGATTGCATTTTATGAGAGATATTGCGCCTCGTGGTTTTATTCTTATCTATCTGCCCGCTGGAAAGAGGTGCTGCGTGTGGAGTTCGCATACTAAACGTGATTTATGAAATTCTCGCGAACACCCGCACAATATAATGTAGAAAACTAACCGCATCGAATGCAGACATGCGCATTGCTGGGTCAGTGCTATGAGGGACCTTAGTTTCCTTGAAGCTCACGCGCAGAATCTTTATTTTTCATTCGAATCGTTGTGAGATAACGTAATCGCCATTCGCACAGTGTTATCACGTGCTTGCCCATTTCTGCGTAGCGCTTTGTGGTAGCATGTCCGCAGAAATAGATGGGTACTTCCAGCGTAAATTGTTCTGCCATATCTAAGAACTCGTGGCTGTGTCTTTAGGAATGTTCCTGAAAGTGACCACACAAAGGCATATTGCAGCCCGTCTGCATCAGCACTCGTGAAGCCGTGTGCAGCGTATTGTGTTAGTGAGTCTAGAACATTCACGCGCAATGAATATCTCTGTTAGAGGCATGATCCCAACAGGTTGGAACTGAGCAATATGCTTGACACCGCTCGTGTGTTTTATACTGAACATGAAGTTTTACAAACATGTCCAGCTTGCTTGTAACCTTGACGCTTGGAGGTTTTTCATCCTTGAAGAGTTCCTCGAAGTCAGCCACGATGTTATGTTGCGTTGCGAAGCACAGTGGACTGCCAAAACGGTAGAGTGTCACAGTGTCTGTCTAGAATGCCAAACAAAATAAGTTTATGAAGCGCATTGCGAGGCATATTAACACAATATGCTAAACAATACATGACATAATAGCACTTTTGTATTTGGTGAGAACTGTTCGTCAAAATTATACGTTGTTCGTGCGGACTGATGCACGACCTCTTTAGCAGCTGTGTTCAATAACGACTGAACTTTGTGGCTATGGTAGACGTGCTGGAATTCCTGTCCTCGCCTCCTACACCAGAACTTATACTTGTGCGAGTCGCAGTAAGGTAGAGAGGTGGGCGAGTGGAAAGAATGCACACTTGGAAATTCAGTACTAACGCGACGGAGACACAAAACAAGAAGGCCGAAGTACGAGCGTTGTTTAAGAACTAAAGTTTATTGAAACACAAAACGAATGCACGAAAAAACCAACGAAATATGCGCGCAGGGATTTTCGTTCACGTGAAAGAAATTGCGAAGCCTTACGCAAAATAGATGGTTGTATTGTGAACCATTTTTCGTCTCTCGTTTTATCAACAAAGCGAAGGAACTGTGAACACTACACCGTTGTACTTTATTTCTTCCTTTTTTTTCGCAGAAAATTGCGGCAGGAAAACCTATATTATCAAAGCAGTGAAAATTTATAAAAAGTGAGCCAACGATTTAGAACATCGCGCATCGAAGAACAAAATATTTACTAGAATATTTGTGTTAAAAAACGCAAGTTCGACTCCACGATATAGCTGATAACTTTGTCAGATCATCTTTGAAGTAGGTATATTGCTAATCTCTACTAATTTGGTGCTCACGTTCCATTGCGACATATACATGCCATTAGTAATGACACACCGAGAATTAACCATGTGTGCTCTGACAAATCTCGCAGTATGGTCTCTATTTTTTGTGTGTGTGTGTGTGTGTGTGGGGGGGGGGGGGGCAGTTGATGTGCCAACGATATCTTAGCGAAGTTTGTTTATTTTTTCTTTTTTTTTTTTACTCATCGTCTTTAAACGCACACGAGCATCTTTCGACGGTGTTTCATGTGGTCTGAACTTTCGTAGATTTCTGTTATAGAACAGGGATTAAGCGTTTAGCTGTGTGCATCTGGTGCCACGCTTCTGTGGGGGGCAAGGCGGGTAACTTCTTATGGCCAAAATGAAGCATTCTGTCAATCATTCTGAATGAATCATTCTGTCATAAACTACAACTTCGCGCAATTGCAGGTGTAAGCTTGTAGGTTGCAGAACGTCCTTTAGAAACTATCGCTTTGTGGTACCATGTCGGCAGAAGCAAGGGGGTACTTCGCGCGGAAAATGGTTTTGTCATATCTAAGAACTCGTGGCTGTGAATTTAGTGAATGTTCCAAATTAGAACGCTGTATTATTCGCATCAGGATTGGCATTATCAGGAAAATTAGTCAACAAGCGTGAGGTCATCTTTTGCCTCCAGTAGCACCAATAAGAAATAAGCAGCAGGCTTCTTCTGTATTTCATCAAATTAAAGTACCACTGGTCGACTCGGGCAGCCCAAGATAGCTAAGGTAAGGCGCCCAAGTGTCTCAAAGGACTTGAATGAAGCGGCCTTTATTGTACATACCCGTGAAGATGTTTCCGTAGACACGAAGACGTCGGGCTTGCAAGGTTTAAGGCGGGACCCCTTGTGCCTGTTAATGCGGGAATAAAATCACAATGAACGCACTTTTTCTGCTTCTCATATTTCCCAGATTTGTTTACGTGGAACCTCAATTTCCCCCCCGTAGCTAATGCTGAAAAACTAACGCACAAGTATAGAGACGACGAGCGCGAACTAACAAACCAATATATGAGGTTTCTCGTTCAAGAACCACGATATGATTATGAGAGGCGCCGTAGTGGAGGGCTCCGGAAATTTTGACCACCTGGGGTTCTTTAACGTGCTCCTAAATTTAAGTGTACGGGCGAGGGCGAACTTACAACAGTAACAGTTGTTACTTCCTTGTGTGTGAGCGGTGCGCCTCTTTCACAAACGCGGCTGGTGCAGCGAGCAAAGTGACCTTCGTGCACTATAACTTCAACGGCGGAAAGGACAAGACGTACAAAGCGCTATCACGAGACAAGTGAGTGCGCCCGAGCGAACACGCCCTGGCGAGGCGCACGCGCATCGCAACACGCGGGGCCATCGCGCCATCTCGCTAGTCATAAGAAAAAAATGCCCCCCACCTCCCCGAAGGGAATCGTGAGGAAATGCGAATGCGCCGACACCCACTTCTGCCATCGCCTTGAGAGGCGCCCAGCCAGCGAACGGTCGAGAGTGAGGCGCGAGCGGACGGGAGAGTGGGGCGCAGGGAGGAGAGAGAGCGAACGGCGAGAGAAGGAGCGGCGAAGCACTGCACCAACACTCTCCTACACTCTCTCGCACCACATGCTCCGGTTGCTAGGGGCGAGGATAAGCGCGCGCGCCCGCAGCTGTTGCTATGGGAGAGGGAGTGAGAGCGGAGAGATAACACCTGCCGGCGCGCGGACACCTCCTCAACCTATCCTCCTCCCCGCGGACAACGCCGGACAACGCCGCCTGACATAGCTCGACTAAGAAATGCATTCGCATTTAAAACACGCTCAAGTCGTCGATCTCTGAGTACCCCAACAGTAAATAGTGTATATAAATAGCTCGCCCTTAGTACTCCGAAGAACATACGGTCCGTTGCTGAATCGTTTCGCGCCGCGCGCTGCGGGAGCGAGAGGTCGGAGGTTCGACTCCCGGTGACGGAACTTTTTCTTGCAAGTTTTAGATGCGAAGCATCTTATGCTCGGGGCTTTGTCCGTCCCTTCCCCGTCCCCAGTCCGGCCACTTTCATGAAGTAGGGAAGCACCCATTTATGCGAACCAGAACACTGTAGTAATATGAAGGCCGTCAACCCCTACTACAGTCATCAGAGTCATGGCCGAGAGCAGAGAGAGGCTGCTTAGCAATGCCTAGGCAGGTGGTGTCTGTCGCCCAGGTTGACCCCATTCTTTGATCTTGCTTGCATGTGTTTGGAGGGGGCTTAGTCCGTCCCTCCTTCCCGCGTCCCACACCACCACAGCGCATGCGTGTCCTCTCCCCCCTCTCTTTCCTACGCTCACCCCCCTTTCTCTCCTCTAGGCATCCTCTACGGAGCGGCCCCCCGCGTCCCACACCCCCCCCCCCAGCGTATGCGCGTCGCCTCCCTTATCCTCTCCTACGCTCACCCCCTTCCTCTACTGTAGGAATCATCTACCCTACGGAGCGGATCTGGCGTCCCACATCTCCACAGCGCATGCGCGTCCTCTCCCCCCCTCTCCTCTAGGAATCCTCTACTCTACGGAGCGGCTCCGGCGTCCCACAGCGCATGCGCGTCCTCTCCCCCCTGTCTCCTCTAGGAATCCTCTACTCTACGGAGCGGCTCCCGCGTCCCACACCCAAACACGTCCCCTCCCCCCTCTATATCCTCTCCTACGGTCCCCCCCGTCCTTTCCTCTAGGAATCCTCTACGGAGCAGCGCGAACGACAGGTGGTGTGACAGCTGCTTACTCCGCTGGGGCCGCCACGGTAGTTCCGTGGTATGAAAATGATGGAGCGCGCGCGCCTCATTCTCTCTCCTGCGCAGCGCCGCGATGAGCGCCCGGACCACTGCCGTGAAATGAGAGCGGGAACGTTCCTCCCGCTCAAGCTAATTATCTCCCCGCTGCTTCGCATCCACACATGGTTCCCTTTAGTGGGAGATGGGGATTCTTTTTGATGAAATATTCGACTCAGAGGAGATTTGTCTATCAAGAACGTCTACTGAGTTTGTGGGTGGAGGTCATGGCACCGCTCCCCCCGCGTTAGCTCACGCCTCTGATCAAAGTGATCTTTGAGGTGGCACATGAATGCTAGTGGGTTGAGATGTGTGAATAGACTATATTTCAAACGTAAGCCAATATAAGGCCGATCGTAAAACTGATATTTATAGTACGATATGTCGGCAATAAAAGGTGGAGATCACTCAGACTCACTCAAGAAATATATGCTCACTCGGGCCCGGACTCACCAATATTTTACTCAACCGGACTCACTCGGACTCGGACTCACTAAAATCTTCCTCAAGGGGACTCACTCAGACTCACTGCTCGATTTGAGTCCGAGTGAGTTGACCCATATGTGAGTTTCCCGACCTGGATCTGGGAGGGGATAATCGGCGTACGCAAAGCAAGCCGATAGTTCGGTTAAAAAGTCACAGTTTCACCCCAATGAACGCGATAGAAACAAATTGTATAAGAACTAAGAGGCAATAATGCCAAAGAAAATATGGGGGATATTATTAGTAGTAAATGTAATGTAAACGTGAAGAAAGAAAAGTGGACGAAAATATAACTTGCCGCGGGCAGGGACCGAACCAGCGACCTTCGAATAACGCGTCCGATGATCTACCAACTGAGCGACCGCGGCGGCCATCCTCCCGTCCACTTCGTGGGGTATATATGTGATCCGCTTTATGTGGTATATATCTATTATAGGGTATATATGTGCACATATATACTCCATAAAGTGGAGGTCGCAATTTCCGAAGCCCTCCACTGCGGTGTCCCTCATAACCTTATAATGGTTTTCGGACGTTAAGCCCAATAATTTTAATATTATGAATAATTATGCCTATGCGCGTCGTAATGAATTGGCCTTTAAACGAACCACTCGTCGAGAAGTTAACATGTTCTGACGCCTGGTGCAATTCCACGCTCCCACCACGCATTATTATGTGTGTTCAGGACACCACGCAATACATTACAATCATATAGTGTTTTTTTTTTTATTTTTGCGAAATGATTTCAAGCACGGACGTGGCAATGTGGTAGAACACGCGTGCCTACCACGCAAGAGTCCAGGGTTTGATTCCCACTCGAACCAAAGATTTTTGTCAGTTCATTCTTTATTTATTTATCGAAAATACCTCATGGTCCCTGTACACAGGGTTTTCACTCACAGACAGCAATGATTGTTCAGTCACAACCAACAACGCCAGAACCGACATCGGAACTTCAGCGAAATGAGCTCTTTAACGCTGTCGCGTTAACATCACGTCAGTTGCAAAAAGCTTCCAGGAGGGAGGCGGAAGGGTATGAATATATAGACATGAACTGAGAAGAAGATGGCCTTAGCCTTCGAGTCGTCTTAGGCGAATGCAGAGGTGGCCTTTTTTTGTTTTTCTAAGTGCGAAGCACTTTAGGCGCCTGGCTTGGGATCCATCTATCTCATGTGGCCGGATGACGCTCAGAGTAAAGCGCTCATTGCAAGCCATAACAAGGCATAACAAATGAACTAAGAAGTTGGAAAATAATATAATCAACAAATACTATGAAATCGCCTAGGTTTAGTCATGCTGGGGCTTCATTGTAGTATATAGCGCTTACACGAGACAAATACAAGTAGCAGTGGTGAATACAGGCGCTATACAGGTGCCTGTATTCATCGGTGTCATTTGTTTTAGTCTCGTGCTCTAGATACTGCAAGAAAGTGAAATAGCCAATAAGTAATCAGAATAATTAATCTATAATCACTAAAATGTTTCGGAAGCATGGGGCTGACTTCAGTGGGGCGCAAGAGAGGGCGCCACCGCCTCGACGAGCGAGCGAATGCCCCTCCCTCTGCGCCGCCTGCGTCGCTGCGTGACTACATCTTATGGGGAAACAACGTGACGGAACTTGCTGCAGACGATGATTATCTCAACTGCCGTAACAAGCAGGAAGACGATAAAGCGCAGCAAAAGGTAGCGCACATGTTTTGTTTATTTGGTTTATTTGGTTTATTCAAGGCAAAATGGTTACAAATTTCCATGGGGAACACGACTAAAGCTTGAGTAATCGCCTGTCTAGGTTATGCCACCCTGGCAGGAAAGCAGAAGAAACACACCAGCACGCATTATTAGCGCAGAATGCAATAGTACTACATATTGTTCTACATGGGTTCCAAGATTAGACAAAATTATGAGTAGAGTGCACAAAAATATAAACACAGCTGTCATTAGAGTGATGGCAATACAACAAACGTGTGCTTATAATCGCGCGACGAGTTTGTGAATCTACATAATAGCATTATTCTCCTGCCGAGGAAAACCTACATGCTTACCTCAAACATTGGTGTCATTCACACTTTAGAAAACGGATCAGGGGAAACTCTACGAAAGGGAATTGCTGGCTGCCCGTGCGACGGACATCCCTAGGTTTCACAATAGTGGAGCTGCCATGCGTTTTTCTGTTTCTCATTCTGTATAGTTTGTACGTCTTGATGGAATACGCGCACTCGCAGGCGCGGACTAAAGGCCGTTTCACATGGCACAAAACACAGCAATTTTCAGGCTGCGAAAAAAAAGGGCGTTCGCTCTCGCCGCAGCGGTCAGCGGCGAGCCACCATCATGCTCGAAATGTTTCGCTCTGTTCGCAGTGGTGGAGTGATTTTTCGGTCGGAAACCGTCGAAATGGCGGCGAGCAGGCCGATTCGTTAAAATTGCGTCGACGTGTTTGTTTTGGTAATGGCCGATGTTGCGCACTTTAAAATGGATTTAGATTGGAAATTGTTCCTAAATGACCAAACATTCGTGCTCTTCGTTACCGTTCATGAAAACCTAATAATATCATAACGCAGAGACTGTTACATTATATTTGAAAAATTCTGCAGTGTTTGTCGCAAAGTACGGCGGCGGCCAGCAACGACGTTCGCCGCGCCAGTACCCCCGAGGAGAAAATCGCAGACCGTTCGCAGCCCATGTGAAACGAAGCCGCCATTAGCGGCGGTTGTGAACAGAGCGAACAGAGAAATTTTGTTCGCTGCAATCGCGGCATGTGAAACAGCCATAAAGCAGGAAGAAACGACCACACCTGGCGAACGCTCGCAACTGAAAGTTCATTGAACAAGCATGCAGCTCCATAGTGCGGTGGGCCGTGCGTTTGGGGGCTGGTAAGACATGGAAAACATAAAACTACGCGTAGAAACAAGACACAAAAAGAAAGAAGGGACGGGAACAGCGCATACTAACAACTGGCGCTGCGTGGAACCGGAGAAGTCGCAAAGAGCAGTTTTCATGTAAACATGACTTTGCTCACCTTGCCCAAAATTCACTAGACATGTAGCAGAAAATGGCATACACGTTCGTGCCTGCTGTTTTCTTTTTTTTGGTACTTCATTTACTCGTCCTCAATTCTTTAAGTAGCTGACAAGCTCTATGTCGCAATGAGGCCTCGGTGTTCGTTCTATCTTTTCTTTACTTCAAAATCAGGTCACAAAGAATGTCTTACCCGTTTAGCTCAAGGAAGATTACCACGAGACCCAGGAGAATACCGACCAGTAGTCCATACGTGGCGTTCAAGAAAACCACACTCAGGAAGCTCAGCGACCAGAGGGCCTGGATAAATTTCGCATCGATAGCAAAACTGCGTTAATAAGTTTACACGCCCTAACATCGTTGTCACAATGCATGGTTCTCCAAGACATTGCCGCAATCTTTTTTTTGACCACGTTGCGCACCATAATTAGAATTTTGTAGCAATTTATTAATAATTGCCCAGAAGACACCGCACAGAAACACAAGGTGACGTTTACTAGACAGGTGAACGTCCGTAATTTTTTTCTCAAGCAGCCTCTCGAGTCTTACAATCTCCAATCTACCTATGCTGTGCATATAAGGTAAGTACGTGTTCTGTGGGTAGTCATCACATATGCCAGTCACACTCGATCAAAAAACCCGATTTTATAAATTTCCCAATATAATCACCAGAACAAGGGTGCTTAAGTGGGCTGGTTGGTTAATGACCACCATAGCAGAAAAGCGCTGAATACAGGGCAGTGAAGCGCACTACACTACTGTGCTGTATGTCGCGCTCGTACTGAAGTTATAAGTTACCAACTTGCCCGAAACTCTGCTCTCACGTTAGATAACCTGTACTTTCACGCATATTTGAACAAATGGCACAGTGTGCAAGGGACCAAGACTCCGCTGGTAGCTCTTCATATACAATCACTGGCTGGCGCGTGAGCCGTGGGATCTGCAATCACTGCAATCGTCAATTTTTCATATAACAAAAAAATACTGGTTCGTTGAAATACATGGGCAAGTTTTGCTTTCATGTCATACTAAATATTGCCTACTTGTTGCGGTATAGAGTTAAGGTCGTATTTTTAGAGCATCACCACCCACAAGTGGGGAGCGTTTTCTCCCCGAGTTCAGTTTTTTTTTATAACCGAAGACATGCATATCAGAGAAAGAAAGATACCGCACTTACAAAATCAAATCGGCTGATGACCCAAAGTTTTGGCAAATTCCGCAGCATGCTCAACATTGGAAGGAGGACTACAATAATTACCACGCCCAGGACACACTGTAACAAATAAAGGAAAGCAGTTGCATTGTTAACAGTGAGGGTATGCAACTGGAAATAGGCGTCGTATTGCTTCGCGACATGGCCAATTGAAACTGGCCCTGGTTTTCGCTCACTGCTCTTGTCATGGGGTTGTTGAAAAGGAGACGTTCTGCGTTTGATTGGCAAATGGTGTGAAAATTAGAAAACGTTGCTGAATGTAAATAAAAGTGCTTGATTCATTTTTTTTCCAGAAAGCGCTAAGAGAACAATTATTGCACGACAATAACGCAATTTTTTAAAAGGGCACGTAATAAGAATATCAGGGCTTTTTTGTTTTTGTTTGTCAGTTGACATGAAGTGGAAGAGACAATGTGCTCATGTTAGAAACAAGACGCTTGAATCCTTGAGGTATAAAAGCTGTAACATTACAGTTTGTTGCATGAGCTTGAAGAGCAGATTATGCGCGTTTTACTGGAACCTGAACACTATAGATCATGCAGCAAAACTTGCAAAAACTAATGGGATGTCCATTTTTCTTAATAAAACATGAATTATGAACACAAGAGGCTATCCGCTATCAAGAGCCCCGATGTCGGGGCTCAACTGTGGGCTGTGCAGAGGGCCCTCGATGCGGCGACCGGGCTTGGACTGACTGTTCCAACGTGGGAGCGGCCCGCTGCGCGTTGAGTCGGGGACCTCAGGACTAACAAAGTTTCGCATCCATCCATCCATCTATTAAAATATATTTCGCTAGAGAAAAATTTATTGGGGCTCTAGAGAGCATACAGCACATGCTCTCTAGTGCCCCAAAATTAGCTCACGTCTTCTTAAATTCTCAATTCTTGAGACGTTATCATCACTTCCCACCTGTAGCTCCCCTTACAACAGTTTCATACCTCCCCCTTGATGTTACTGGTAATTAGAAGGACAGTTCGCTTTGTTCTTGGCAACTACTCTAGGGTATTTGGGATTACAAAAAGCCAGGAAACGTCCAATTAGCCTTTCCTTGAACATCGTCGCTGAAACTGAAGATTTACATTGTCCCACATTATATTCTACGCTAAAACTGAGTCAGAGATTAGTACTTTCATCCGAGCACTTGTAATATGCGAGATAAGAAATCTGAAATCCGCGATATTCATTTTAAGGTTCACTGTTTCCGCTTCCTTATCTTTGTTCGCACTATAGAAGTCAGACTCTGCTCAGGCGGCGCTGCAAAAAACACCGCCACCAGCTAGCTCACGCCCGGACGGACATAAATAAAGTTTTTCCATACCATACCAGCGCTCTCATAGCCGTCCTGGCCCTAACTGGTTAGTCTATAGAGAGCCGCCCGCAAGCGAGTGTGCATAGGCCACAATATAACCCTGCCTATTTCGTTGGTGTTGAAGTGCGGTTTCCTGAAAATGAAGGACTTGGAAAGCTGCTTCCGTCAATCCACCCACACTTCAGAAAAGTAGGAAGCTCATGAAATCGAACTGCGGGTACAATGCAAAAGATGTTTCAGTTATATCGGCGCGCTGCAACTCGCAAGTACAAGCGAGCATCGCATGACATCGAGTTCGACGCAAGCACTCCGACGCGCGTTCTGTAACGCCCAAATGCGTTAAATTTTGGTGTATACATAATACATAATGTCAAAGCGAATAAGTACATACACGAGCAATGTATCTCACGATCAGTGCTACAAAGTACACTTTATCAGGCACGAATGGCCCGGCCATTTTCGCCTTTGCAGTTAGATGCATTCTCTCATCTCTCGCTTGCTGTGCGTAGGACTGTTTTACACGTACCCTCGAATGTTCTGTTTACGGTTGCCTTCCGTTTGTATATTCTGCAAATGGGGAAATTAAACTCAATCGTTGTGTCGCACTCGCTAGTTGCACCGGCTTGACCTGTGCAAGGGAATCGGACATTGCACATACAAATACTGCTCCGACAGGTGGCGCTACGTGTCTGCGAAACTGCAGTGTCCGACGTCTATAAGAAGCTCCAAAGCTTGTACGCCCTACATTCTCTACAACTGTTCAAATAATAATTTTTTGAGTGATTACTAAATGAAATCTTGTCTGCTTCGTTTAATAAATTGTTTCCTCCCTGCCGTAACGTCTCCACGGTGATTGCTGTGGCACTAAATGAATGAATGAATGAATGAATGAATGAATGAATGAATGAATGAACGCCTTAAAGACCCAAGCAAGCATGAAGCCCGAGACATTCCTACTCTGAGATGCGGCATGTAAACAACAAAAGTCAGTCGCACAAAGCTGGCAGGACAAATGTTGCACGCAGTGAAGGCTCTAATGTATTCTTTGTGTACCACTCACCTCTGGCAGGGGCCGAAAAATTGGTGCAATGGAATAGAGCGTGACAGCCACGAACGCGCATGACACCAGGCCACAGACCTGTAAGCAAAAATAAACTATTACGCGCGCATACTCCTTTTTTGTGCTGAAGAAAATACCACGCTTGCGTGTGCGATGCCCCGACCTGTGTAAGGGAATTTGATTGCAGCAATATCAAGAATCACACAAACACACACACACACACACGAAAAAAAAAATAGAAAAACGATTGTCAACGTGGCATTCACAGCTTCGATGCGCTGATGGCAAACTTGCGCTCGCGCTGTTAAACTATGTAGTGCGTTGTTTGTATAGTGTTACCTCGTCTTAAGCTCATTGCTAAGCCATCATGAACCAACTACAGCCCGATTCGTCCCATTACCGGCGTTCACGGAAATCACGGCAATCACAACAGCAACTGTTCCAGCTGACTCATAGGCCTCATGTGATCGACGGACTACAACGAAAGGGCTAATATTTTGGTACAGTTCTTACACATGTACAATCGCTCGCCAGTCAAAAAAGCTATTGTCACTATTCTTGAACATTCTGGCGTGTGTAAGGGTTGGTCACTTGCTTAGTAAGGAGACAGGACTCGCATAACTCTGCGTTATGCGCTACACTTAATAAATACACAACGTCTCTGTGAACTCGCCTTTTTTGACTCAGAAACATCTTTGTTGCATATGCACGGGCTTCTCCGACGCGACTGTAGATGTCGTTTGCGATCGTAACTTTTAAAAACGCCGCGTGAAACAGGAGCACCAGAAGAGCACCAAGAGCATCAGAAACAGCGAAACATTGTGCAGTGACGCCAGCTTTTTCCCCTTGTCGCACCGATCCGTATGAAGGTAGGATAACATCGGGTTTTCTTTCAAACCAAAGAAATTTTATCGTGTAGCTATGTATACAAGGGCAGGGAGCAAGAAAGGAGAATTGAAAAATATTGATTCTATTCGGCACCGCCCATGCAAAAGAACCTTCTTGTTCTCACAATACACTTATATATGCATGTCGCAAATAGCTACCCAGCAAATCATCATACGAGGTAGCGCTAGCCCAGTTAACATTGAATCTCTTTAATTAGCCTACATGGCGTATTTGCTCAGGGGCCACCAACTACTTTTTGCGCAAAAATTTTTAAGACAACGGACGAAACAAACACGGGCGGGCGCAAACTTCCAACTGTATTTATTAACCAAAAGTGACATATATATATACTTAAAAATGACAAAACAAGAACACCACTGGCACAGGTGCGCGGTGTGTCAGCGCACATCCGCTAATCATCCCGCCAGATGAAGTGGTCCTTCCAAGAAGGCCATTTCCTTCTATGTCAATGACACTGATGTCATGCTCACGCAAGTGCTGCCCTCCCGTTGCATTAGTCGATCATGGAGTACCAACTAGCTGGGACCCACACCTTGACGCTCAGGGGGTACGTTTCGGTAATTCAAGGCAATGTATCGTACCGGTTACCTTGATATCGCGTATATAACCAGGTCGGGACGTTAGCCTCTATCAGATATGGTAAGACTCCTCCTCAAAAGTAATTAAATGATATTTCTAACAACTTCTTCGGATTTTTTTAAATTGCATTTAAACTAAATTGCAGAATATAACTGGCCAAAAGAAAGGACATTACATTACTATTACTTTTGAAAAGTAATGAAATTATGTTAACTTCATACCTTAGCAAATGCTCATCTCCAAGCAGAACTCATGTACACTTTATGTACAGCCCATATACGCTGAAATCTCAGAGATATTGTTGAACTTCCCACGCGAGAGGTTTGCCATTACGATTAACTAGTATTTGTAATCTTTTTTTTTTCTTCATGATTAAAATTATTTCATATATATAGTGCGGGTGCTGTGCGTAAGTCAAAAGTAGTTGGGAATTTAATGAGTAATCTGCTTGAAGTTACTCGCTTGAAGTAATTCATTACATCACTAAACTACCAGTCCGTGAGAGTAACTTCATATGTTACATTACAAATTAATTTAATTCGTTTAATGCTGTTACTGTAATCTGATTACTAGCCAGTCTGCTCTGTATACGTTGGATGCGGAGCAACTCGTACTCTCGCTATGTTTCCGAACTGATTGTATGCAGCAGCAAGTTCCCTTGCCGGCGTAGGTTTTCTGCTGGCCATTCATACAAAACAGGGCACTTTTCACAGGGCAAGAAGGTGCGCCAAATGCATTTTTGATGAGAAATGGACAAAAGGAGACCTGCTAGCTTTGCGCGAGGAGGAAAGAAGCAGCGGTAAGCGCGCAATATTTTTGTGATGCTGTTGGAGGGCTCTGACCAGATATTCACGTACATTACCTCATCAGATTTTAGTGTCACTTCGAGAAACAGACAGTGTGTGGCCACAAAACATCAATATTCCTTTGAAATAGTATTGGTCTCACACTTGTGCGTGCGCATAGGCCACTGCGTTAACTTGCGGTCATTCATGGAATGGTTGCCCGCTTTCTAAACACTTCTAAATGTATGAGAAATGAGCTGGAGGTAAGGAGCGAATATTGCGCGTACAATGCAATGCCGAGTACGCTTTAACAATACACACGAGTTGCTGTCTCTGGCGTTTCATTTCCTCCGAATATTTTAGAGAAAGAAACACAGCAAAAACCTTTATTTCTCGCCGTTCAACATTGCTGAAAATTTCGCATATCTACTCATTAAAAATTGAAGGACACTTTGTAGATTCCAAAGTGTGTTCGGCGAAAGCGTGTGGCCGTTCCACTGACTATGCCATGCCTTTTTAGATGTGAAGCATCTTATGGTGAAGCTTAATCCGGTGGTGGTGATGGTGGTGGTGGTCGTGGTGTGCCGCGTGGCCTCCCCTTCCTGCGCATGCGCAAGCCCTTTCAAAAAAATAAAAATAAAAATAAAAAACCTCCTCTCCCCCTCTCTTCTCTAGGCATCCCTCCCCGCGGCAACCACACCTTCACTGCGCATGCACCTCCCCTCCTCTCTCCCCTCATACGCTCCCCCCTCTCTCCTCTAGGCATCCCTGCCAGCGGCGTCCACACTCCCACTGCGCATGCGCGTCCCCCCCTCTCTCTCCTCTAGGCATCCCTGCCCGCGGCGTCCACACTCCCCACTGCGCATGCGCGTCCCCCCCTCTCTCTCCTTTCCTACGCTCCCCCCCCTCTCTCGCCTCGCGAGGTTGACGCAGGCAGCGTCTGCTAGCGAGTTTCTTGGTTGAAAAAACCGACTGCTCGCGCTGCACAGCCGTTCACTGGCCACCGCGTATATATGGCAATCAATCTTGACCTGCAAGGTGGTGCCGGTGGGAGATTTCTCCTGTGCGTTGTTAAACAATAAAAATTCGCAGCGTGCGCGTTAACTAAAAGCGGACTGCGGGTCTCTGTGTCCAGTCGGAGTCTTCAGTCTCTCATTGCTCATTAGCAGCGATTGGCATGTTCCAGTAGGAAACACCACTCCATCACTGCGTGCTTTGCGCCTCCCCAGTTTTCTCTCCTGCGCAACGCTGCGATGAGCGCCAGCGTCAACGCCGCCGCCAGTGTAAGCGTTAGCGCCCGCTGCTTCACATCTACACATGGTTCCCTTTAGCGGGAGATGGTGTAATTTTTTTCTTTTACACTCTCAGTGGGATAACACACAAAGCGAATGTGTGCTTGTTTTCTTTTTCAATTTTTTACCGCGAGTCGTAGCGAGGCGCCAGACTAATCTTCCTCCGTTCGCACGCGTTAGTATTTTCTCGCGCTTTGTGCATCGTGCAAACGCCATAGCGTTCAAGCGCTTAAATTGACGGGTCCTTTGTAAAATTGAAGGTGTATTCCGTGAACGCCTGTGTCCATTGAGACGGCGTCGGTCAGAATGATTGCAAACGCTGGGCACAGCGAAGCTACGCAAGCAAAGAGCAAGCGCTGTAGAGTCCGACGCGACCGGCGTCTGTTTGCGCATCCCGGCGGCCACCTGGCTCCGTGCCAGAGCTCGGATGGACGGGACGGACGGATGGACGGACACCGGACGGACGGACACCGGACGGACGGATGGACAGACGGACGGATGGACGGACGGACGGACACCGGACAGACGGACGGACGGACGAACAGACGGACACCGGACAGACGGACGGATACCGGACGAACAGACGGACGGACGGACACCGGACGGACGGACGGATGGACGGACGGACGGACGGACGGACACCGGACGGAGGGACACCGGACGGAGGGACAGACGGACGGACGGACACCGGAGGGACAGACGGACGGACGGACACCGGACGGACAGACGGACACCGGATGGACAGACGGACGGACGGACATCGGGCGGACGGACGGACGGATGGACGGACAAACGGACGGACGGACGCCGGACGGATGGACGGCCGGACGGACACCGGACGGACGGACAGACGGACGGACGGGCACCGGACGGGCACCGGACGGATGGACAGACGGACGCCGGACGGACACCGGACGGACGTGAGCATGAGACATTAAAGGCTTTCGCCTTAAAATAGCGTATTGAGCATTAAAACTGTACGCGACATGGTATTTTCTTGCTTAGGGGTTAAACCTCGTGTGTATAGGACCAGTTGACAGCCGAGGTGTTATAGTCTCATCTTTCTTTCGGCAATGTGGACGCACCTTATTTGCTCACAGCCGCGATGATCACTGGTCACACTATAGCCCACACTAAGATAATAACTGTGTACTAAGGTCGTAGTAGCCCAATTTTTGTGCATGAGCATGTATGATTTATTTTCACTACATCACTTGAATCATATTACGTCAGCTATAAAACATTGTATCTTGTGTTTAAAAAAATGTGTTTCGAAGTAATATTACAAAAGAAACAGTACTGCACCGAAATTTCAGAGAAGAATATTTTTTTCCTGATGTCGCACAACTTTTTTGTTGTTGCAAAATGAACGAATGAATGAATGAATGAATGAATGAATGAATGAATGAATGAATGAATGAATGAATATTCCAAGATGGTGCTATATTCCAAAACGTTAACTTTATTAGAATACACTCACGTTTACGACAACGGTGCCATCTGGCAATTCAGCGGCGAAATTGGCGAACCGCAAGCTGTCCTTTCACCCTGTGCAAAAGTGACTTCGTTTGACGCATTACATGAATTATCATTTTTCATTGCGTGGTAGCTTTTGTAGCGTGCGCATCGATTTTGCAGCTATTGGGAATATCCTGTGCCTCCGCATCTTCCAGAACACATACGCACTAAATTATGAGTCCTTCATCATTTGGAATATCTAAAGTTACTCATATTTGGAACATTTGCAGTTCATTTTTGTAAATATTTCTTTAAATAGTGTGTCACACTTGCATTCTTCTATTCAATCACGACTTGCGGTCGCATTTCGATGGAGGCGAAACACTAGAGGCCCGGGTACTGTGCGAGGTCAGTGCACGTCAGAGAACACCAGATGGTCAAAATTTCCGGAGCCCTCCGCTACAACGTTTCTGATAATCACTGTGATTTTGACACGTTAAGCTCCTGATCTTGTGATCTTTTTTATTGTTATTGTGCATGCATAGTTCCGGTTTCATGAGTATATATTATTTCTATTGATATTTTGTGGCGATTTTGATCGATTCCTTGGCATTGCCATGCACGCTTACATCCCTATGTGATCTTTATATTTTTTTGTGGTCAGGCTTCACCCAGAGAAACTGTTACCACCACTTGGCGCAGGCCGCGATGCGATGTTTGTGAGAGTTGTCGATAGCTGAAAAACTGTTTTATTAACATTGTGCGCACCACGCGAGTGGGCGAGCTTATTCCTGGAGGCAACTTGAGCACCAGCGATAACGGTAAAATGTTCAACCACTAATGCATGAGAGAGCACGTGTTCCGCCGACAAGAAGTGTTATCGACGACCGACAACTGCGCTAGCCGTTGCCGTTGCACTATTCGTTTTCCGGGCACAAGTTCGCCCAATATAGTGTTTTGTCTCAAGTGGCTTGGGTTTTAGGACCTTCACCGTCACTAAACCTCTTAATTTTATGTTGTATTCTCTATCTTTGTCCTTTTAATCTTTCTGCTTTTAGATGTGAAGCATCTTATGGCAAAGCTTAATCCGGTGGTGGTGGTGGTGGTGTGCAGCGTGACCACCCTTACTGCGCATGCGCAAACTCTTTCAAAAAAAAATAAAAATAAAGAACCTCCTCTCCCCCCTCTCTCTCCTCTAGGCATCCCTCCCCGCGGCAACCACACCCTCACTGCGCATGCGCCTCCCCTCGTCACTCCCCCCCTCTCTCCTCTAGGCATCCCTGCCCACGACGTTCACACCCCCCTGCGCATGCGTGTCCCCCCCCTCTCTCTCCTCTCCTACGCTCCCCCCCCTCTCTCGCCTCGCGACGCCGACGCAGGCAGCGTCTACTAGCGAGTTTCTTGGTTGAAAAAAGCGACTGCTCGCGCTGCACAACCGTTCACTGGCCACCCCGTATATATGGCGCTGGATCTTATCCTGCAAGGTGGTGCCAGTGGAAGATTTCTCCTGTGCATTGTTGAACAATAAAAATTCGCAGCGTGCGCGTTAACTAAAAGTGAACTGCGGGTCTCTGTGCAGTCGGAGTCTTCTGTCTCTCATTGCCCATTAGCAGCGATTGGCATGTTCCAGTTGGAAACACCGTTCCATCACTGCGTGCTTTGCGCCTCCCCAGTTTTCTCTCCTGCGCAACGCTGCGATGAGCGCCAGCGTCAACGCCGCCGCCAGTGTAAGCGTTAGTGCCCGCTGCTTCACATCTACACATGGTTCCCTTTAGCGGGGGGTGGTGTAATTTTTTTTACTCGTGTTTTACCCTGTTTTCCTTATGATTGTAGGTTTAGGGCACTCACTAACAGGATGTCGCCTTACCGCTTTGTGCTATTCTACCTCCTGCTGTAGCTTAATTGATGTACCAGGTTTCAGCACCCGAACAAAACTTCATTTTGAATCTCGTCCCATTGATAAGCCTAAGCGCTTACAGCCACAGTTGTCCTTGTCTAAAGTGTGACTCTGTGAACCGTTCTTTTTTCACGCACTTGCCGCTGCAATCGGATAGCGAATTGGCACTGCACGAAATTGATATGGATGACATTGTAAAATGGAGATATTGTATTTTAAGTTCTAATGCTTAGGGGCAATAAATAGTTCAATGTGCCTAGTTCATTCAGAACTAGTGTGGAACACATCTTTAACAATACCGGTTTAGACAATAAACTGGTTAAAACAATAAGAAGCTTCTGCACCGTTAACATGTCTATATTGTTTATGGTGAAATAACCCGCTTACTACAATGTTCCCATGCCGGATTATCAGATATATGGGCTGCTGGGTCCCGCGCGGAAAGGTATTTGGGTGCAAATTCCTTGAAAACAAGGAGAGCAAAAAACGCCCGCCGTGGCACCCCAGCCCACCAACCCAATGGCCACAACGTGCTCATCGAATACGACTTGTTTTGTAATTTACTGAGTAACCAACCTTGCGCGAAATTCCGTTGCCCGTCCACACCTATGACCATGAATAGGCTACGCCGCATCATGCACCACCATCGAAAACACTCACCCCACAAACTATACGATTAAGCCTTACTGACATGTTTGCCGTATGCCGCTATGTTGCCTCTGTGCACTTCCGGGGCTTATTCGAAAGCCATCGCAGCAGCTGCCCGTGCAGTGGCCCCTTCGGATTCTAAGTGAGTAGCACTTTAGGGAACCGGCTTGTCATCCATCCATAGATCTCGTGGGGCGTGATCACGCTGAAGATCAAGCGCTAAATACAGGCCTAAAACAAGGCTAGAAATTCTCAAAACCGGGTCAAAATTAACGAATTAAGTCTAAAATACTGTAACTAACAGAAATAACAAAGAAGTATTCGCGATAATTAACCGAAAATCTTTAAAAATGTTTCGCTAGCATGCGGCTGACTTCCACGCCGGGCAAGGGAGGGCGCCACCACCTCACCAAGCAAGCGATTGCTCCTCCCACCGGCGTTACTTTTGAAGCGGCAGACAACCTGACGGAACTCGCTGCAGAGAAAACTTATCTGGACTGCCGTAATAGGCAGGAAGTCGATAAAGTGCAGGAAAAAGTAGCGTGCATGTCGCACATCGAGTTTATCGCTCCTTGCGGAGTGGTATACTCTCTCCCTTGTGCGGATTGTGGCGCGTCGTACGCGGGCGAGACGACAAATTTTCCAGAGAGGCTGCGGCAGCACCGGAACGACGTCCGCAAGTGTGACCGACAAAGGAGCGCGCTGGCAGAGCACAGCGAGATCAACGATCACCGCATCGCCTTTGACAACTCCCGCGTCGTCGACTGTGAGGCCAGTTTCCACAAGCGGCTTTTTGTGGAGTCGTGGTATATTCAGGCAACACCTGGAAATGCGAACCGGTCGGCTGGTGTGCTCCCGAGTGTGTATTACAACGGGCTACGGTACGTCGATCAAAACAATCGTGACCCCCCGACTTGAGAAGAAGGCGTTAAAAACTCTTGCTCCCTGGTGCCCCTCAGTCACCCCTGATGAAGGGTCCGAGTTGGACTCGAAACGTCGGGAGTTTTCATTTTAACGTCAAAATAAGTTATGAATTTAATTGAATACTCTGGTTGGTGTCCCTTTTCCAATGTTAAAATTTAACCCTTGCCGGGGAAACGCTACATGCGTTACCTCAAGCATTGACGTCATCGACGGTTTGGTAAACGGAGCAGTGGGAACTCTATCAACGGGAATCGCTGGGTGCTCGTACTACGCACTTTCTAAGGTTTCACAGTGGTGGAGCTGCATTTAGTGCAGAATTTAGAATGACAAAAGCACGACATTCTTTATATGCTTCGCCGCACAGAGCCTCGGCCTTGCCGCAAAGTTTACTTTTCGAATCAGCTACAGCCAGAAATGAAGCGATTCACGAAACCACTGGTTCGAGTGTGCAGTATGATCGCCGCGGCTTCCATGGGGACTTCAATTACGGTAGATACAGACCTGCATGCAGTTTGAGAGAATTTCCGAAAAGTCGCACTTTCAAATTTTCAGCGTCCGGAATTTCAGACGTTAATTTATATGCATTGACCCATGGGGTATATGGGGGTGCCACGAAAGCGTCTGAATTTTCAAGCATGGCTGAAAAATTGACAGTTTTCTGGATTTGTCTGTGTCGTCCTTATTAACGATGTGCGTTAGCATACATCATCCGATATCATAGCTCTCGCACAACAGCCGGCCATACCCTTATTTCTTTTTTCATTCAACCTGTTCATAACAATGATCGGTTGCAACAATGAAACTCTCGTGACCCTTGAATATTGTTAGAAGTGAATACTATTGTATATGCGGTTTCAATATAAAAGAAAGTCTTCCATGGTAAAGATAAATTACATCATAGAGTCCCACAGTGCGCAGATGCGCCTTGTGATTTCATTATACCACTTTTGTTCTTTCGCGTAGAGTGAAGTGCACACTGCGAATATTTGTGTTGGTACGAAAATGCGATTTTGATGTACGCACATTCGGGGACTCCGGGTTAATTTTCGACGAATTAAGGTATTCAATACACAGGTAATTTTTTGTACCTAGGCGTAGTTGGGTTTATCCGCGATAGAATTGTCGGCCTCATATCGGATAGAATTGTCGGCCTCATACCAGAGCCCGCATGTCTAGCAATACGTTGGAGTCTCTTGACTTTTCGGTGTTTAGTGTTCGGGGCTTCTCACGCCGAAATCATGGCATGATTTTACCAACACCGTCGTAAACAAATGCACTTCAGTGGACATCCCGAGAACGCATATTGTACGCACCTGGGCATACAGCAAGCTCATCACGGCACATTCAACTCAATGAAGGTAGAGCTCAGAGTTGAAATATATAGAACGCGACATATACTGTATTCATGGCCGGGCATAGCCGAGAACTCTCCGCGAAGGAAGTGCTCGTAACTATTGAGTAATTTCTTAAACCTCATTCGCCCTGGTAGCCCGTCCACTTCCGTAGAGCGCGTTTCCTTTGTGGAGCAACTGTATATTACGTTTCCTGTGTGGAGCAACTGTATGTGCAACTGTATATTACAGTGGTATTTACCTGAGTCTTCACACCGACTTGTTTGAGAACAACAGATCTCGCCAATGCCGAGCCTGCGGGTATGCACGAGAAGAAGGACCCAACTACGTTGCTCATACCGTAAGCCAGCATCTCCTGCAAACGAGAGGAAGAACACATGGCGAACCATTTGAGAATCGGCGACACCGCAGGAAAAAAAACGTCAGGCCTGCGCGGAACGCTCAGCACAGTCACATTGAAAGCTGGAACAGCGGCCTTTCTGGACAATTTTTTAAACAGTCTTCGGACAACTACTACAAGCACACTTGCATGGTAGCCACTACGCCATAAATCATCATAATTTTTGTGTAGTGGGGAAGCGTCCACTATGCCGTCATTAGTCATTCTTAGGAAAAGCGTGGTATCTGCTACACACTTGTAAGGTATTATGTGCACTTTGTTGATGCTGTGGCTGACGACAATGAAGGATGAAGAATTATGCCTGAGGCTCTTGTAATGGGTTGGAGCATTAAAGGATCCACTCGTTACGCAATTCGAATTGTGTGTCACCTGGTTGCTACTTTACTGTTGTAAAACGCTTTATTACACATGTTAACGCAATTCCTTACCAGAAATGAAGCCTGCATAGGGTCAGTTTGCAACGCAGTTTCAAGCACCGGCGTAGCTCAGTGGTAGAGTGCTGCACTGCCACGCAGAGGGCCCGGGTTCGATTCCCATTGTGTCCTCGGTATATTTTATTTAGTTAGTTTTTTTTCTTATCTCGTGCGATAGTGGTTACGGACACCGGCGACGGCGGACAACTACGGCTCCAGAATCGGCCCTTGATGTGATCTCATAACAGCTTTTGCTGTGTATATATATATATATATATATATATATATATATATATATATATATATATATATATATATATATGTATATATATATATATATATATATATATGTATATATATATATATATATATATATATATATATATATATATATATATATATATATGCGCGTGTATTAGCCAGCCCCGCAAGACATCACTATTTCGAGCATGCCAGTAATTGATGGCCTGGTGGCGAATACATGTTAAAACACTGCGAGGACAAAGCCCCTGGCGTCACAAGCTTGTACTTTTCACTGCAACATCTTAAGAATCTCATAAAGTCTAGGATAGGATTACAACTGGTTGAAGTAGGAGAATCCTATGTCGCATAAACCTACCATTAACGGACTCAAAGTTAGGACGTAATGTCTACACCAAGTAACGACGAAGTGTGCCTCTTGCACAGCACTTTGTTTACTGGGTGACAGTTTTTGCTGATTTTTCATGTTCCTGGCCTAGTCATCAGGTATTTTATTGGGCCACGCTGGAAGTAGACTCGCCTGCGAACCCTCCAGGCATGCCGCCGCCGTCGGCGGCCACCTCGAGGAAACGGAACAGCGAACTCAGCGACGCCGACAGTGAGTCCACCGAACTGTATTCGGCGAGCAGTGACGATTCCGACGATGACTTCACCCCTGTTTACCGTCGTAAGCCAAAACGAAGATCTCTGGGTGCTTCACCACCCTCAACCGCATCTACTGTGAAGCAGAAGGTGACTTCGAATAACTACACTGTGATATTTGTGCCAGTCTCGCCATCGGACAACCTGAGGCACCTGAATCGACAGACCATCTCGAGAAAACTCGAGTCTTTGGCGCCGAACGAAATAAAAGATGTACGAGTCAACCCCCGCAAGAATGTCTTGGCCGTCGACGTAATACACGAGCCATCTCTTCTATCTCTGACCTGCATCACAGACCTCGATGGTATCAAGGTAAACCTCATATTCCACTGAACAAGGACATGGTGGTTGGTGTAATATACGATGTTGACATCACCATTCCTTGTGCCGACCTTCCGAAGCTGATCAATGCAGCGAGTGACCACACCAACATCGTTCAAGTATCCCGCTTGGGAAAGTCGCGCTGCGTGAAGATTGTCTTCAGAGGCGACACTTTGCCATCCCACGTGAAGGTAGGACACTTTCGACACGTGGTTCGTCCGTTTACACCAAAGCCACTACAATGCCACAAGTGTCAGAAAATGGGTCACGTTAGCGGAGTTTGCAGGAACGTGGTGGTTTGCCCCCGATGTGGAGAGCACCACAATGCTGAATTCTGCCGAGCAACTACCCTAACGTATCCCAACTGCCACGGATCACATGAAGCTTCATCAAGAGACTGTCCGTCAGTGAAGAAAGAATGGAGAGTAATAAAACAGATGGTAAGGGATGGCTCGACACACAAAGAAGCCGCTGATATTGTCAGAAAGCGACAACGACGTTCCCGTCACCGACGAAGGTCTAGGAATGCCGCTGCCCAAGCTGGACCCTCACCGCGATGTCATAATCCAGCGGACCACCAGACGTCTCTTTTCCGACAGCTACCACCACTGCCGCCGCCACCACCACCACCACCAGCCAACGCTTTACGTTCGGAGAGTCAAAACGACGCAGAAGGGATGAAGGCGGCGGCGGATGTCGAGTGGCCACCACTGCGCGTCCACAGAGAGACGACACAAGATTCTGCTAATGACCTCCGCGACAAAGACCTACGTGTCATTGCCGTGTTGAGGTCATTGATAAGCACAATGCGAACACTCCTCACCGGATTGACAACCCCATCAGCTCGAAGAGCACTGCAAGTTCTGGATACCTTGGAGCCAGTCCTTGCAAGCCTGTGTTAACATCATGGACTGCAGCCTATTTCGTCTACGACAGTCGAAGGCACTCGTACTCTGTGACAGTTGCGCCGCGCACACTGCTATGCGTGCAAGCGTATTACTTGTCCTCTCTTTCCTTCTTCCCTCCTCTGTTCTTTTCCTACCCTGTCCCCCCTTCCCCCGTGTAGGCTAGCCAACCGGGTGCAACCTGGTTAACCTCCCTGCCTTTCCTTTGCTTTTCTCTCTCTCTCTCTCAACATTACCGAATGGCGGTCATGAAACTGTCAAGGTTAATGTATGTGTTGGCGCAATATATTGAACAGATATTTTCATAAGGCGCACCTGCAACCATTGCACGGACACCTAGTGCGCACCGACGAGGTGTAATATAACAAGCATACATCACAGTGGTTTGATTTGGATTGATTTTCAGCGTCATTGTAATATATACCCGAAAACATTTTGTCTCTGTCTGTACGCACCTATAGTATTTGCGATCGCAGACATTTCTGCAGCAATATGTCTTATCGTTTCAGTACGGACAGTGAATTCACATACCTGACTTGCGCTCGTCTTGAGGCGCTGCTTTTGTCCGAACAGTTTCGCTATTGAAAACGTGGATACAAACTGCACGATTGCGATTGCAGCGGCGTCGGGTAGAAGCGATGGCCAGCTCTCGAATGGCGGTGGCGTCGGCTTAGGAAATCTGAAAAAGAGAAAAAAAACCAATTGTGCACAAACACAGTTACAAAATACTTAATGTATCTACAAGACAGCCTGATTACGAGACGTCCATAGGTTCATTATAAACATATAAGACTCATAATTAGGATAAGTAGGAAGACTAATGACAGCTTTATCGCTATTTGAACATGTTTAAATAACATATCATTTATTCATATCAATACACGTGTTCCAATTTCTGAAATGAAGGCTCTGCAGAGAGGGGTATTCACTATGCGCAAGAAAATTGAGACCATCTGCTTTTACCCGTAGAGATAACCTGTAGAGATACAATGATTTCTTTAGCTTGCGGCTAGTATTACAGCTGAAAACTTGCTGCTCATATATGACTCATATGGTGTATTATTAATTTACAATTTAAACCCGCACGTGTGACCACAAGCAAACGCATCTATCTGGCGATACATGAAGCGCTCGCAAAACGTTATTGAATGATCCGCCGTAGCAAAGTGATGAAATAATTACATCATACATAATTTTGATCAAACACAAATAAGCAACTACTACAGAATATCCACAACAAAGTACAAATAGGACCGGTTCTAGAGAAAATACTTTTCACTGCATTAGATATAGCAGACGTTTCGCTCGTTTATCGAGGCTATATAAAGTACCTATTCCGGGCCTTGTACATTGTTTACAGGCTACTTCACGGCTATAAACTTTCCTGTTAAAATACTCTTTAAGAACTAGCGTTAGAAAGACACTCATGGCCAAAATCCGCCTGTGAACGCGCTAGATAAAATAATTCTTATTCTACAAAAACCTGCGTGTAATAATAGTTCAGGCTCAACTAGAATTATTGAATTTCACTTCCAACTAAGCGACAGCTGGGATGGTAATTGTTTGAGAAACATTGGAAATCGCTACAAAAGAAGCAGAACAACCCCGGCAATAATCTAAATCTGCCCGAACAGTGGTGTCAGAGCGTTCGTGCTTGTTTCGAGTGCTCATAAAGAAAAGGGCCAGAGTAATGAGGTAAATTCTCACACATTCTCAAATGATTGCAATGCGTGCGCAAGAAGTCAACCAGTCTGGTCAACGTAATCGATTGTTCCTACGGATATCACAGCCTAGCCTTACGCATAATAATAATTAACAGCGCGAAAAGAAACGGGAGACCAAAGGTGGAGAACTACACAGAACAAGCGCTGACTTCCAACTGAAACATTTATTGCGCATAACCCATGCTTCAATAACAAAACTGCGTACCACGTGTACATGAGGGCCGGATCGAAAACAACATATGAAAAAACAGCATTCAAAAGACGGCAAGATTGAAAAACTATCTGCGTAAGCTCAGATAGTCCAGCTCTTTGGCAAGCAGGGCAATCGAGGGCTGAGCGACGCATCCGTCGGACAGTGCACTGATGTGGGCAGCTTCCACAATTTCCCGCTGCGTTTGCCCCCTGTGCCGATACAAAATAGCGGTGTTATCAAACAGAGGAACACAACCACAATCGCGACAGTGTAGCGACAAGTGCGAGCTAGCATGGCCTTTTAAAGAATTGTTGTGCTCACGCAGGCGCACATTAACGCAGCACCCCGTCTGCCCAGTATATACACTGTACATGAAAGTGGGATCGAGCCTTACACTTTGTCTTCTTCACGATTTATTTTTCCCCTTACACTTGCTTTTTCATAGGTACAGTTAGCTGCGCCTGCAACAACTCCGATGTTGCGAACTCTTGCCCGCCTTTGAATACTGTAAGCGCCCCTTGCAAACACTAGGTCAACACCCAACTGATGTTGAGCTAGTGTTTCTTGTGTTTCTATCTGTTCAGAATCCCAGCGAGTGAGAAAGTCACATTTGACTCCCAGGCCAATGGAACGTAACGCAATACAGTTGGAAGCGTAGTAGGACGATCACAGAAGAATGATCGTTCTCTTTAGCCGGTAAAGTTGGCGCGAGTTCAAGACATTTTATACCAGTCGTTAATAATAATGAACTAAACATGGACATTCCCAAGTCTAAGTCGGCTTCAAGACAAAAGCACTAGAGACTGCGGGAATCCGTGCAGTCATTCTGACAAAAAAAAACGAAGTGCGTGATACGGAGTAAGCACGCTTTTCAAGACGACACTGATTTTCAATTCTCGTTACCCAGCGACATTCAGGTAAGTTTGAACGTTCAAAAGCTTGGGGAGTATAAATATAATTGTACGAAATATAGCCTATGCTGCCATTTACTGCACTTCAAGAATCCACATGTGATTCAGTTGAGATTTTCCAGTGTGATTACACCCGGAAAGAACTACCAACTGGGCGCCTTAAGCATTCGCCTAAAAGAACTCGAAGGCAAACGCCATTTTCTTATATCTTCAGACCATATACTGCACCTCCCCGCACCTCCCCCCTCCCCCCTACTCCGAGAGCTCTGTGCTCCCCATGTGGTTTCCATTGACTCCGGGACTGGCTCACCTTTGACCAAATGTCATGTGATGACGCCATCATGTGACGTCACGTTATATCACGTCCCATATAACGTGACATAGTCACCTCAAAAAGTTTGGCCATCTGTGGCATCGTTAGTAAATTATATGGTGACACCATCGCATGATGTATTTTGGTAGACTCACTCGTGGTCACGACGACTCCAACGGTCAATTTTTGCGTTTGATAAGTCATCTTAGGCTTTCTCCTTAAAATATGCAAACGAGGTCTGCAGAAGTGCACAATGGCCACCGCCGTTCTTTTGCCCGTTAAGCATTGACGTTGCTTGCGGATCAATTTTGTTGTATTTCGTAGCAAGGAATGCGAAATACCACTTGCCTCAAAACTTACGTACTCCTAGACAGATCTGTGCGACTCACCCCGAGGTAATATGCCCAACCACTTTCACGTCGTGCTTGACGTCGAGCTCGAGGAAGTGAGAGGTTGCCGTGGCAACAGCGACCTGAGGAATTATAAGTTAAAACTTTTTAGCAGGATACATCCGAACAGCTGAAAACGTTGTTAATCGAAATATGTGAATACATCTACTGCAGGAATGTATGTTCTACAGAAAAAAAAAGATGAAACCTTGGACTAAATAGCGCAAGGCTTGAAACAACGAAACTGAGCGATTCTGAAGACTAATTGGGTTGCGTCAAGGTTGTTTCTAGGACTTAGCTAGGTAATGCAGGCTGTTTCTAGGTTGCTTCTAGGTCTTTGCCAGACTTTAGCTAGGTGATCATATGTTGTTTGTGTATATGTTGATTCTCAGCGCAGAGAGGTTCGAGTTAAAGCACAGACAGTCACAGAGACGACACGTATTTCCAAACTCCAGCGACCGAAACTCGCGCTCAAACCAAGCGTTCGCGCCTGTCATAAATCTACGGGCACGTCGTCGTGGGCGTAGCCCTTCCAAAACTTCGGGGTCTTCTCGCCACCGCCGTAGCCTTTCCTGCGGCCTAGACGTACTCGGGTTCTTCGGCTCACCGCCGTTGCTTCGCAGCCTTTCGTTGGGCTAACCGTTGCTTTCTTCATGTTTAGTGGACCAGATGTGACAGTCAGATTTACCCAATTTCTGTGGCACATAGGTTCCAACCGACTGAGGAAGTTTCCGCGATAGACCAGGATATCATTTCCGACTTCATGTCATGCATATGCAGAACACTCATGGTGTCTTACAAGGAGATCAAAGCAGTTGCAAGCGCTACGGTTTTGTGTAATATTAAGTGCGTCGTGGTATTTTCTCTCTGTCCTAGCTTATACTTTCACATTTTGCGTTAAGAGACACCTGCACAGCATTGAATAGCGGTAATCAAGAGGACGATGCAGGCGAAGCAACGATCAGTGGTGGTCACATCTTTAGCATCGAGGATCGCCACGGCCCTATAAAATAATGATGAAATTCCTGTGTACTCCACCACCACTGTAGCTCAATTAATAGAGCATCTGGAACGTTATCCGAAGGTTCCAGGTTTGGTAACTGTCAGCGACAAGTGGACTTTTGGTCCACCATAATTGCTTGCCATTTGAATCATAATTTCTACAACACAGTTAGAAACTACAATTCACGTCACCTAAATGTTCTTTGGCTTCATTGTTTGTTTTCATTAAGGTTGTTTCCAACGAACAAAAAGAAGCCCTTAACTTCACCGTGTTTCGTTCTTTTTTATATAATACAGAAGTTTCAAACGCCTCTTGACACAGCGTAATTGTTTGGAAAGGGCGTGCCTTTTGTAGATACTTCATACTGCAGTTTAATATATTTGGTGACGAAAACCAGCAGGTACAGGGAACGTAAGTTCCACTGTTTTAACGCTCTATTGCATGAATTATGAGAAAATCAATAGAAAAATTATTTGATCATTTTTTATCATTAACTACATGAAGAATAACATGTACAAAAATTTTCAGATTTATTGTGACTGTATTAATGAAAATAAAGGTTTGTGCCAAATATGGCACACTATGCACGTGGGGGAGCAAACTTGCTGCTATGGCTGAAAAACAAAATCTCACTGATTGCGGTCTTTTTAGCTTGATTTGTGGAATAAAGCAAATCAATTACTTCCTGTGTTCAGGCATAATTGAACATTTTGGTTAGTGCATCTGACTGCCGACATCTACGTGCAAGATGGCCGCTTACACGTTTGGCTCTTCGCATGGTGCCGCCTTGCTGTACTTTCCTGCCCGAATTTCCAACTGCTGTCTTGTGGTTGTGAGCGTCAGTTGCCGACAGATCGTAAAAGCTAAATATCGCCGGGCACTGGTTAGACTTCACATAATTTTTTCGTGCACCCACGCCAATAATGTAACAAAAAATTGCCAGGTACTGCTGCAGACACTCGATATTTTCGTGAAGCATCTCAAAACCTACCACCACAACAGAAATCTGGCAAAAACAAGCTGTGGTGCATGATGTCAGATGATTTCTTTTCGTTTGTATTTGCACTGTGCAACAAAACATAGATGGCATCATATTGCACATTTCATCACTCACATGCATACTGTGCCAAATATGGCACATACCGATTTCCGACTATATTCCGTAGTGGAAAACGGAATTGAGAAGAGCCTTAATGAGCATGAATTTTCCAAGCCACGAGATATGCCAAAATAATTTTTTCTTGCTTCTGCAACGAGAAAATGGTTTCAAGAAAAAATATAGCAGTCACTGTCGTTCATGATCCGAGCTTGCACGTGCACCGTGCAATCTATTTCATGTCTGGATTTCATACTGCTCTAGGGATGGCAGCGCTTTTTTTATATTTAGTGCACGTAACTATAAGGATTACTCTAACTGTGTCACATTCTCCACTAGTCCTCTTGCACCCGCTATAAAAAATTTTAATCGGTATGTGCCAAATATGGCACGCCATGCAATAGAGGGTTAATTGTGTTGTAATAATTGTGATGTAGACGTGAAAAAGTAAATTGGACGAAAAGACAACTTATGTTAAAAAAGACGGTGGTAAATGTTCACGTGCTACGTGACGCAATCTGGCAAAAACATTGTTCCACACTCGCCGTCAAGGCTAAGAGCAGCACTGACTAACACTCCTAGGGTTCACGTGGACATAAATACCGGATAAGTGGACGGCGGGACGACCGCCACTGTAGGTCAGCTAGTAAGAGAATCGGGTGCGTAATACGAAGTTCGCAGGTTCGGTCCCTCCCAGCGGCAAGTTGTCTTTTCGTCTACTCTATACTCTCTTCACATCTGTATCACAATTAATACAATACAATTGGAACAGTACAATTAACGTTCGCTTTCCCTTCCTTGGCTTCATTATCTGCTAGTTCTCATCAAGGTTGACTCAAAACAAAAAAAAGGAGCCCTCAAAAAATGCCCATTCTTAATATATTTGGTGTAGTTTACAACAACTATGGTTTCGCGAACAGCATTGTTGAACCCAACATGAATATTTCATAACAGATATCAATCAGGCCGCTGTACCACTGGAAAGTGACCTAGCAGTCTATTGCTTACCAATATTAGGTCCGATGGCAGTGGGACCACTGTTAAACGTCTCATTTGGCGCGCAATGACTCCCTTCAAGACGATGAGTAGCACAAACGCGGCCATTGAGAGCAGTAAAGTGGCCGGCCCACTATGTGGAAGACTCTTCGCCACGTAGTAGATGGTCTGCGTGAGAGCGTTGTAAACTGTGCTTAAGAGGTCATGAAACACGGAACAAAAACATATGGAACCTATTGCAGCAGCTGATGGAGTAATGACGTGACTGATATGTTCTTGGTCACGCGCTGTATTTTGAAGGCAAAAAGAATAACCCAGCACGTCACATGAAGAAAAAAACAGAAGGATCAGTGAAGGCACTTTTCGTCGTTATTTTACGTCATCATGCTGCATGCACTGATATTGCGTTTACTATCGGCGAGAACGTCTCAAGCCAGCGCTAACTTTCAGTGTTTGGTCATATCAGACACGTTTCTGTGTTAGATGTGACCAGCGCTAACATCGTTAGAGAAAAAGGCGTACAACGCCTCCGATTAGTATTTTAATCTGTTTCTCAAACAGAGGCTCCCTGCGGCGATTCCGCTTCAATTCTAGGCTTTTCATGTGACAGCCTTTTCATGTAGGCTATTTCA
>JALIZH010024986.1:0-31853 GCA_030522465.1 Rhipicephalus appendiculatus | reverse complement strand
GCGGTGGGGCTTGTCTATTATGCATGTTTATATCGAGAGCTCAGCCTACAGTTTCCACGTCATGGTGCAAGCGAACCGCACTTTAACCCTTTCAGGGTCGAATTTTTTCGCGAAATGCGTGCCAAAAATGTGTAATTTTTATATTGCTGAAATAAATTCTTCAGACCATTCTATTTCAGAAAAAAATTGTCCAAAATTTTTTTTCTTGACCGTAAAGTGACAAAAAAAATCGTTTTGTGTTGTTACATACACATGATTTATACATAGTAACGTCAAGCAAAATCCTAAACAAAAACACTTTTACGATTTCTTATAAATAAAAATTATGCATTATAATAAACATAGCTCACAGACATACAAAAATAAGCGCACCAGGGTACTTTTCCGGTAAAAAATGTTTTTCCTCTAACCCTAAACACTAGGGGAAAAGTCACCTTTGATCCGATCCGGATCGTCTCACCGCGCACGCTTTCAAGACGTCGTTCCTTCATCATCGTCCGAGCCTGAACTCGTAGATAAATCCTCGCCTGACGAAATGACATCCAATGAATCAGATTCGGCACTTGGGGAATAGTCCACATCGGAAGAATCGCCGCTCGACTCCAACCGCCGCGCATGTACTTCCGTAGCCTAGGCGAACAGCGTGACTGAGCGCACGGAAGAAAACTGTCGGATTGTGCGCCCGTCCGGAAAACAAAACGAGTGAAAAAGCTATAATAATTAATCCTTCGTCTTGTCGCCAACGAGACGGAGTTAGTTTTTCCGAGTTCCCTAAACAGGAAACTCAACCACGCGTCGGCGTCGTTTGTGTAATTTAACGCCTCCCGAAACAGATGTAATCGCGCCCCGAGGAGCCATAAACGAGAGAGTCACAAGCGCTCATCCCTTGAAAGATTAGAAACCAAACAGCCATCAGCTTTGCGGGCGCGAGAAGCGATAACCAACGAAGGACGAAACCGAAACCAGCCGCACCACATGCGCGCGTTTGGGTTTGCAAGCGAAAGCCGGCGCGCCGCCTTGGAAAGCAAAAAAGCAACAGAGAGACATCGGCGCGTGAAAAAAATTTCACGTGTTCCGAAGCGTGGCAGCACATGTCGAGCAAGAGAAGTGATCGAAAAAGGCGCGCGTTTAAACCAGCCGCACCGCTGGCGCGCTCAGATGCGCAAGCGATAGCCGGTGCTGTTTTGCGAAGCATAAAAAAAGCAACAACAGAGCGACACCGGCGCATGAAAAAAATTTCACAGTTTTCCGAAGCATTGCAGCACATTCCAAGCAAGAAAAATGATAGAAAAAGGCGCGCGTTTTAAACCAGCCGGACCGCGAACGCGCTCGGGTGCGCAAGCGGTTGCCGGAGCACCCCTTTGCGAAGCAAAACAAAAAAAACATCGGAGATACATCGGCGCATGAAAAAAATTCCACGTGTTCCTGAAGTGTGGCAGCACACGCCAAGAGAGAGAAATGATCGAAACAACCGCGCGTTTTAAAGATAAAGGGTGTGCCGTACATGTACGGTGAAAACCATTTGGGCACTGTTAGGTGCTGCCGTACATGTACGGCGAAAACCATCAAAGGGTTAACAAGCTGTTTGCAGAAGGGGCTAGCTGCCACTAGTCAGGAAAACTGCATCACAGGAAAGCTAGCTTTAGAATTATGAAAAGGGTCTATTGAAGTAATTCAAATGTCATGTCTGGGATTAAAGCGTACACAGGAAGTGAGGCCTATTAGTCAATCAGCGGTGGACATATGAATAGGTACTGAACTTGGATGAAAATAGCACACCCACAAGTGATATGATAATGCATTATAACTGCAGTTCGCTATAAGTCCTGTAAGCCACACGGCAGAATTGTGTGGAGGTGTCAAGGGGAAGAGGCAAGTTGGAAGAGACGTAACAAAACACTGCAAAAAAAGCACATGACCAGCAAAGCTGTAAAAATGCACAAGTAATGGTAATGCAATTTCCCCCACATTTATCACTGAATCGCTGCTGAAGTTATGTTTATGTGGCATGCATCATGACCGTGCAGCCAGTTCTTTTAAGATGAGAAAAATAGCACTGAATGAACGGGGACACAAAAAAGAAGACACACAACACAGGCGCTAACTTCCAACATGTTTTACTCAAAAGGCAGGCTTGTTAGTTTTCCCAGGCAATTCCTCTTAATCGTGTTGTGTGTGTTCGAGAGGGTTTTACACGTGAACCAATAGTGATTGATTGATGTCAGGCGGTGACGCTGCTGAATTCACATGGCCTGTTCCGCCGGAGCCTGGACATCCTGGTGGTGGAGCAGAACATGCGGATCCTCTTCAACGCCCTCGAGGGGAACTACGCCCTGTGCCTGCTGGCAAATCTCGTGCATCTCGCCTACCTCAACATTGAGGCACGTCTTGCCTTCTCATGCCTCCTAATTGAGCATCTCCGGTTTCAAATGACTTGCTGGCCCGCCTTATACTTGCCATGAGACGTAATTGCTAGGCCTTTACGAATATTCAAGTGCTCTGAATTTTCGAACAAGTATTAACAGTATGCGAATTTTCTTCGACACATACTTAGAATTTCGTAAATTTATTCTTCCACTGCAGTGTGAAGCTGCCATTCTGTGAAACAGCCAATCTAGGCAAATTTGCTCTGCTTGAAGTCACACTTCAAGGTTATGTTTGCACATTACCTGCACCCAAATTAATCTTTTTGGGTTTAAAGGTGTGTTACGCAGGCCTATATGGTTTAAGTGTGATAAATTTTAAAATTGAACGCATTTTACCACCTATAACTTGCACCCTACTGCCATTCGAATCCTGCTTGATGAGATTGGCAAATTATTTGATGCCAATTATGATTTGTTCGAACTTGTCTATTAACCAAAACAGTGATATTCACAAAGCCTGGTAAGTGCCACTAAAAGACACATTTGAATAAAGCATGTGAAAGCAAGCAATTTGTTTCCTTATCTTAAATGCTGTTTTCTTTTGTGTCAATGGTTTGTGTGCATCTGTTTATTGGCTCTTGTGTGGGACTTCTTCATTTGCATTGTAATGTTTGCAAAGGCTCTCGATAATCATGTTGAAAAACCTGGGTCCAAAATCAATCTTAAGTCCATCCCCCTGCATTGGCGAGCCTCATAATTGTATTGTCGTTTCGGAACGTAAAACCTGAAATTTGAAGTTTTTATTTTCTGTCATTCCTGAACCATTAGATGGAGGAATGGATCGCCCCGGTGATGGGAAAGGTGGTGCCGGAGCATATGTCAATATATATATATATAGTCAACAAGCAATGCTAGATTATGATACCAGAGACAGTACAACTAACTGATAGTAGTTACCAAAGTAGGCTTTTAATGATTCCCCGTACAGAATAAACTTGCAATAAATAAAGCATAATACTCGAAGTGAGAAAGAGCATGCTCATAACTACGTACCTAACTATGATTAAAGCCATTCACTAACAGTGCAGTGAAACAATGCAGAATTTAAGTGAAGTGTATTTTTTTCCCTTATCCCTGTCCTTTAGAACCTGAATTCAAGGCTGCTCGACTTTGTGGTATGTTTCAACTCCGTGTTATGCATTCCTTTTTTTGTATCTAGCTTGATATCATGGCACAGCCTAGATAAGTCTGGGATATTTTAATGATCCTCTGGCATGGTTGGCTAGGAATGTTTGAGGAGAAGAGCTTGCCTTCTACATAATGAATATCAATTTCACTAAACTGGTGTCTTAACTAGACTCTACATTTCTTAATGGTAGTTCTGTTGAAAAGAATGTGTACTTTTTTATCATAATTTTTGCACCTTCACGTTTCTGAATCAAAATGTGCCTCTTAGTTATTACGATTTAAAGTTTAACTGATTACCAAAGGAGCTTAAAGAACACTGAATACTCTATAATACTGTATGCCTGATTATGAAGGTGCTTGATGGATTCCACAAATTGCTTAACTTTATGGGAAAACTGAAGAGGACACCATGAGTCAGTTTGGCTTGGCCTTGGTATTTAGGATAGAACACTTAGCATGGTGGGTTTCCTTTGCAGCACAAGTGAATGGGCGCAGCAGCACAAAGCTGAGGAAAACAAGTACAGTGTACAAAACAAACTCCCAAGGAATCCTGTATTGGTTGTCACGAATGCCTTTATGCCATTAATTGCGTAGGCATTGAGGGACCTCCGGTGGTTGAAATGAATCCAGACACGCCCTCTGTGGTCGGCCTCACATTCGAATTCTAGTTGTTGTCTGTAAGCCCCGGAATGTATTGTGTGCGTGCGCTTCCTGTTGTACGCATAACGAATGCAATGGTTCTCTCTGCTTTTCCTGCTGTCAGCATGTGTCCACCAAGCTGCTGGAGAGTTGCCAGAAGTACGTGGTGAACAAGCGCTCCAACCTGACTCACTGGCACCCTATCCTGGGATGGTTTGCCCAAAGCATTGACCACGGGTGAGGGTCTTAGCCTTCCTACTTACACACTGCCATACTTTTAAAGGCAATGTCCTTCTCGATGAACCACCCAACTCTTCTCTGTTGTGTGCTGCATCTTGCCTCTTTTAGGAGTCGATAATAATGCGGTGGCAAGCCAGCATACGTGGAAACTTGGGTGTGCGGTCAGCCACAATTAAAGAACAAGTGCTCTCACGCGTCCTAAATGCCGTTAGAATGATCGATGTTGTCGTCAATCGAGGAAAAGGTCAAAGAAGTCACCCCAGTTTGCAAATCTTCCCAACTGATTTCCTCCTGGGCCACCGTTTGTTCGCAAATCACACATTGCCGAGCATTGAGCGGCGCTGCTGTGGGGATTTCTCGCTGTTTACGGACTGTCAAACGAGCGGTGCGGTGGCTCCGTTAAATCAAAACTGCCAAGCAAAACTGTAAATTAATGGGAGATGCTACTCGAAAAAAAAGCTTCTTTAGTCTGTAGCCTAGGGAAATGAAATTTTTGCTGTATATATAGGGCTTTTATGCTCATTTCAAATATGTAATCAGTTTTACAGTAAGTTGCATAGTTTTCCTTTTGTACCATGACAATGTGTAAAATACAGTTCTTTTTGGACACACTTCTTTTGCCACTAGACTTTTATGGCTCTGAGTCATTAATGGCTCATATTGCTCCACGTTAACTGTAGAATGCAAATAACTAACAAGAAGGTGTGTATAAGACATTTTAATGGACAAGAAAAATTGTAATGTCAGTAGTCTTAGAATGCTCACACCATACTAATTGGTTACTTTAGATTCGTAATAATTATATAGGTGATATCAAGTTTTGAAGAAGTTACTTGCACTCTTCGCATGGTAAAGAATATGTGGGCAAAATTTCATCCCGATCTGGTGATCAGAAGTACCAAAAACATGATGTCAATACTCGAGAAGTTGCCCAAAATTGTATCTTGAGAAAAAAGTCACAGTTTCACCGCAAGGTGAAGCAATGAATGCGATAGCAACAAATTGGAATGTCAAGCGACGAATGGCAAGCAGGTCGAAACGTGCAGCGCGCTGCTCACGCACACATGACGCACGAAAACAACACGCACAGGACGAGAGCAAACTAACAACGTTCACAGCTCGACACTTAACGCGCTGCTCAAACAAAAACGATGCACGAAACGTATTCACAGGTACAGACGAGTGCGAACTAACAAGTGTCACAGTTGTTACTTCGCCGTGTTTGAAAAGCATACTCTTTTCGCAAACGGGGGGGACTGTAGTGAGTGAAGTGACCTTCGTGCGCTCGGTAACTACAACGTAATCGTTCCAACAAAAGCCTAAGTACTATTCTCCCAACCACGAGATAAGTGCGCGCGCACGCACGGGCGTCTACCCCCCCACCGGGCAAAGTACGCGCCGGAGAGGAGCGCCTGAGAGCGCGCATCCTGACGAACGGGGCTCCGAGCTATAGCCCCGCTGAGCACGCCCTTTGCGCCATCTCGGTGGTAATGCTGAAAACACGCTGGAAACACGCTGTATATAAATAGCTCGCCGTTTGAACGTTGAAGGACCTGCGCTTTCGTGGCTCAGCGGTTAGCGCTGTGCGCTGCAGTGCGAGAGGTCCCTCGTTCGATGCCGCACGTTGGAAACATTTTTCTGAATTATTTTTCTTTGTGGCTTTTATAAATATATAGATACATATACATATACAGAACATGAAGGCGACGGCGACGCCAACGCCTTAAGTGCTTTATTTTTTTGAACATTTCCCAACCAAAAGTGCCTATTTTTTTTATTGCTTATTTTGAATTTGATTGTACTAAAAAGCATCTAGTTGATGTTCAAAAAATATTTGTACCAGATATTTACTCAAATCAACACAATAAAGTTCATTTCTGAACAATACATAGAAAACCAGCTACCTGCTGCTAATAAAAATAAAAACCTTATAAAGAAAACAGTTGCAGACGCCACATCTTTTTTCATTTGTGTAGGCTAAGCACCCTTGGGCTATTTCACTTGGGAAGCTTCGGAACTGGGAGGAAAATTTCAGAACACAGAATAACGCAAAGCGGCTTCACTGGCGAGCACTCACGATGTTTGCTTCCGAGCTGTCTTCATCATCACCGGATGAGCTGCTCAATTCACTGTCATGGCTGTCTTGTCTTCTGGACTCAAGATAAACATCTGTATCCGAATTATCATCACTCCAAGAAGATGACGAAAATGAAAAGCTTCATTTTCGTGTTGACGGGCCAGCTATGAATGGGTCGCCGGCATCGCACACCATATTTCCATACAAAAACCGCTCTCCTGCCACAGGAGAAAACTAATTGGTCGAGTAAATGCTGCCATCTACTGGATGACATGCAATCTAAGCCGTAGACGAGCGCTTTTCGTCCTGAATACCACATGGGAGTACGTATTCCGCTAGGACGAGCTCTGCTCGTCCAAAGCACTTTGGGAACAGTTTGGGCAGGACGGGCTCTGCTCGTCCAAAGCACTTAAAGGGGTGGTGCCACCAAATTTGTGGCTTGCGCGTTCTTCGCTGCAAGCGTTTCTTATAGCTCTAGGAAGCATGATACACGCACCAAGATTCATGTATTCTCACTAAATAATTTAATATCGTCTTATTTATGCGGACAACTTTCGGTTTTGGTTTTTGGGCACCAAGTTGGGCATTGACGTAGAAGTGTAGTAGGCTTGGTCACGTGACCATACAAGGCTCGCACGAAGATGCGCAGCACTTAGCCAGGAAGCGATTGAAACTCGGCAAGTGATGTAGCAACCGATGCTTTGCTGGTATGTACGTTCTGGAGGCAACGGAGGTCCAGAGGACACTGGCGTCACTACAGATATGGTGTGACGTCACTGCAACTTTCATTGTCCTTCCCATAGAGCTACGTCAGTTTTGATGAGCTAGCGATGGGCATCGATCGGGAGAATGAGCATTTAGGTACACTTTGGAAGTGAATTAAAATATGTTCTAAACGTTTCCTGCGTCCGACCCTTCGTGTGGAGTGTCCTTGCATACAGAGGAAACCCACAACAGGCTTGTTATAGCCTCGAAATTTGATGGCACCACCCCTTTAAAGGAGTACTGACACGTTTTTTCGAAGGCGAGCTTGCTCTGTCATACAAATCTCCTGTATGCATAGATAGCCCTGAGCAAGTATCAAGCTCAGCAAATGCTGATAAGATATTTTATTTTGATATTAAAGTCAATTTTCTCGCGGCATCCGTACTGATATCAACACTAACCTGACGTCAGGCTACAGCACTAATCCTCTGGTGACTTCACGCAGCATTCTGGCTAGTTGTGATGACGTCAAGCACCAAAACACAAAAAATGGCAGCTTGCGCGTCGCCTTCTCGATCATCTGCTCGCGCCGTGCGGTCGTGCGGTCACTGTCATCCAGTGTACTTGTGAAGCGAGTAAGCGGAGTCTGGAATAGAGTGCATGCACGCGAATACAAACTATACGCTTATCAGAGGGCAAGGGAGTCGTCTGACTTTGAATTTGTCGTCATGGCACCGATATTTTGCCCTGTGAATGCTGTGAAGTCTTGTGCCAGTGAAACGTCCACCGATTCCCGTCCGATCCGGCGCTGAGACAAGCGTGGGTCGACTTCGTGCGCCGCGGCCGAGGCGGAGACTGGACGCCAACCAAGCGGAGTTTACTCTGTTCGCTCCACTTCACTCCCGGACGCGTACACGCGCAGCATGCAGTTGCTGACCGGCTTCGGGTTGTCGACGAAGAATCTGCGCTGAAGAATCTACGAATCGACGAAGAATCTGCGACGAAGAATCCCAACGTTGTGCCCCACTGCCACAACCGCGCATCACGTTGCCTTTCAAGGATATAGAAAAAGAGTCTGCAGCGGCAGCAATTAAAGCGTGCAGGCGATCCCGAGTTGCGTGCTCCAGTGGAGGTTACTCGTGTTATTGAAATCTTCACACGTGTTATCGGAATCAGTGTTGTTTTCGTGCATAGCTACGCCGTGTACTTCAGTTGTTGAGTTTAGGCATGGTGAACATGCAATTCTGATAATGTACGAGTTCATCATTGTGCAGCTAAGCATATGTCAGGCTAATGCCGTCTTTCAGGTTCCTCTTCACATCTTACCTAGTCCATGAAGTTAAGACGACTACCTTTCAGAAATTTGGAGGACGTATTTACTTCCATGTGTGCAAACTTAGTAGCTTTTTCTGTTTTGTTATTGTCACGTTACCAACCGTGGCCTTTGCCTCACTACTTTCACACTTGTTATCGAAATCAGTGTTTTTTCGTGCATAGCTACGCCGTGTACGTCAGTTGTTGAGTTGAGACATGGTGAACATGCAATTCTGGTAATGTACGAGTTCATCATTGTGTAGCTAAGCATATGTCAGGCTTATGCCGTCTTTCAGGTTCCTGTTTACTTCTTACCTAGTCCATGAGGTCAAGACTCAGAAATTTGGAGAACATATTTACTGCCATGTGTGCAGACTTAGCAGCTATTTCTGTTATGTTATTGTCACGTTACCAACTGTGGCCTTTGCCCATAGGTCGGCAAACTCACTCATGAGTCGACTCACTCGGGCTCACTCAAACTCAGACCGTGCCATGAGTCTGAGTCTGGGTGAGTTATGTTTTGGTGAGTTTGAGTCCGAGTGAGTCGGGTTGAAGCACATTTTTGTGTGTGAGTCGGAGTGAGTCCGAAGCACAGGACATATTTCTTGAGTCTGAGTGAGTTCCACTTTTCTTTTTGCCGACCTATGGTCCTACCTACTCATCTCCAGCATTACTATCAGCCTTACCTGGATTCACGCTTATACTCACGTCTACTCACACGTATTCCAAAGCAGTGTCGTTCACACACCATTTCAATATTTATTGATCAGAGGAAAGAATTATGTAGGGAGGTGCCTGGACCTCCCATCCCTACTCCCCCCCCCCCCGCCAACTGTTCCAGGGAAGTTTTTGATAAGTATATCTTACGTTGTCATATATTTCAAGAAAAATCAGCTTTCTTGTTTGCGAGCACTCATAACTTGTATTGGATGGTTCTATATCAAAAGGCACCAAGAAAAGCACCGATTACGTGAGATATTGGCGTTAAAGAGCATTGACACCATGGTCGAAAAAGCGAATTCTAGGCTATTGGACTGATGAGTCAACTCACTCAGACTCAGATCGAGCCGTGAGTCTGAGTGAGTCCAGGTCAGTAATGTTTTGGTGAGTTTGAGTCCAGTTGAAAAAAAAGCTTTCGTGAGTGTGAGTCCGAGTGAGTCCGGCTCAGGAAAATTTTGGTGAGTCTGAGTTCGAGTGAGCCCTAAGAGCAAGATATATTTTATAGGTCAGTCTGAGTGAGCTCCACAAATTTTGTTGACCTATGCCTTTGCCTCATTACTTTCACACGTGTTATCGAAATCAGTGTTGTTTTCGTGGATAGCTACACCGTGTACTTCAGTTGTTGGACATAATTTTGCTGTGGGCAGCGCGACCTGGACTGAGGACAAAAGAAATGTACACACACAGGTGCTGACTGACAACTGGTTTTATTTCTTCACACACGCGGTAAATAAATAAAAAATTAATCACGTGGAGTGTTCATGTCGTGACAGGGCGTCACCTGATTACATTGTTCAAGAATTGCACTTCTTTATCATGCAGAGCAACCGACGTTTGGTTGACGCACGTGCTCTGGTTAACATGCGTGTGGTATGCTTCCACAATCTCGCGAAAGACTTGGTTAGTACTTCTGTACACTATCTGTGTTTCATGAAACAGGCTCACAATGGCACGTTTTACAATGCGCAGCCAGGTTCGTGCTAGCGGTATTCTTGACAGCGGCGTTGTGCTCCCTAAGACGCACGTTAATGCACCGCCCCATCTGCCCAAAGTATTTCTTACCACATAACAGTGTAATGGCATACACTACTCCCATTGAACAAGGCACGAACTGCTTTTTGTGCTTTATAGTACATGTATCTTCACACACCGGTTTCGGGTTTTTTGACGAGAACTCGCCCAACTCGCCGTTCTGATTCAGTTGTTGGGTTGAGACATGGTGAACATGCAATTCTGGTAATGTACGAGCTCATCAGGCAGGACATTGTGCAGCTAAGCATGTCACACTAATGCCGTCTTTTCGGGTTCCTGTTTACTTCTTACCTAGTCCATGAGGTCAAGACTCAGAAATTTGGAGAACATAATTACTGCCATGTGTGCAGACTTAGCACCTCTTTCTGTTTTGTTATTTTCACGTTACCAACTGTGGCCATTGCCTCATTGCTTTCACACGTTATCGAAATCAGTGTTGTTTTCATGCATAGGTACACCGTGTACTTCAGTTGTTGTGTTGAGATATGGTGAACATGCAATTCTGGTAATGTACGAGTTCATCATTGTGTAGCTAAGCATGTGTCAGGCTAATGCCGTCTTTCAGGTTCCTGTTCACATCTTACCTAGTCCATGAGGTCAAGACAACAACCTTTCAGAAATTTGGAGGACGTATTTACTGCCATGTGTGCAAACTAAGTAGCTTTTTCTGTTTTGTTATTGTCATGTTACCAACCGTGGTCTTTGCCTCACTACTTTCACACGTGTTATCGAAATCAGTGTTGTTTTTGTGCATAGCTATGCCATGTGCTTCAGTTGTTGAGACATGGTGAACATGCAATTCTGGTAATGTACGAGCTCATCAGGGAGGACATTGTGCAGCTAAGCATGTGAGACTAATGCCGTCTTTCAGGTACCTGTTTACTTCTTTACCCAGTCCATGAGCTCAAGATGACTGCCTTTCAGAAATTTGGAGGATGTATTTACTGCCATGTGTGCAGACTAAGCAGCTCTTTCTGTTTTGTTATTGTCACGTAACCAACCGTGGCCCTTGACTCATTATTTTAACACGTGTTATCGAAATCAGTGTTGTTTCCGTGCATAGCTACACCGTGTACTTCAGTTGTTGGGTTGAGACATGGTGAACATGCAATTCTGGTAATGTATGAGTTCATCAATGTGTAGCTAAGCATATGTCAGGCTAACGCCGTCTTTCAGGTTCCTGTTCACTTCTTACCTAGTCCATGAGGTCAAGACTCAGAAATCTGGAGAATGTATTTACTGCCATGTGTGCAGACTTAGCAGCTCTTTCTGCTTTGTTATTCTTACTTTAGCAACTACAGCCTCTTTCTTGAATTTCATGTGTGTTAGCCTAAGTGTTGACTTCCTTCTGTAGTGCTGGTCATATAGCATCTGTTTTGCATACGACCAGAAGAAAGGTCAGTGACACAGGCTGTTATGCCTAAAGAAATAAATCAAGTTGAACATGTTTTCTTTTATTGAACTGCATCTCCATGACGTTCGTATACTTAAAGCCGCAGTAGTCTTGTGGAGGGAAATTTTGACGCACTGCAGAGACGACGCAGCTGGGCAGGACCACTCGCTTTCGTTTGCCAAGGCGATGCCAGACCCATCTTACAAAGGGACGATGTCGCCTGAAATATGAATGCAATACGATATAAAAATGCAGTGGCAAGAGTAAAGGTAGACAAATCCTGCAGCTGAATCAAATGTGTGCACAGAGTCATATTCCAGAACCATCTACTGACAAGGGGCCCTTTCGAGCAGACAAAATTACGAAATAAAACGTCATTGTTATGTAGCATGCAGATTCCTTTTTAGCAAGTACAGATATGCAGAAACACTTCATTTTATTTATCGTTTACTTAATCAACCCAATGGGCCAAAGGCACTACCGAGAACTATGACTTATAGAGGAAAAAAAAAAGAACAATGAAGTACATAAGTCAATCACAAAGAACGTGAAAGGCGAGATCAAGTAATCTGATTTGTGAAGAACTATCTAAGAATGTAAGCAGCAGCTATTTTAAGCTTGCAGATTTTATTTCACATATTGTGATTTCGAGTTGGTGCATAATTTGCGCTGCCTGACGACCGGAGGTGTCCAACGCCACTTGTACATGTATTTTTTTCATTTCCCTTTATTTAGTTGGACACGCGATATGGAATATGGACATAGCAATATTAGCAAGTAACATGCGCCTATGCACGTTTTGAGTGAGTGGATGACGCGTCGTACTTGCGACCACCACACTTTTGCAGGAAGTATACCGAAGGCATACACTTTGCATACCAGAGACAGCTTGCGATTCGGCGTACTTCAGCTTCAACAGCAGCAGCTAACTTAGATCAACCGCAGCAGTACTACCTGTGGATTTCCGGTGCCTCAATGACGCCTGGTCGATCTTCCATCAAGGGTAGTACGCTATCTCGAGGGCGTGAATGTCTGAGCACCCACGCTGAAACGTCGGGTGCGCGGTGACACAGGCTGCCTTATCCGGCACTAGAGCGCGACTTTGTCGATTTCCCCGACAGCACACCGACTACGTCTGTGTCCATCGGGTGGCTGCTCCCACAGAGGCACCTACGCAGATTACGTTATCGATATAATGTTCAGACGTTACGACCTGCAAGAGGTTGTCGTACTGTGTGTGCAATGTGGCTGCATAGGAAAGCGGCAGGACAAAGCATACATGCGGTGTCGAATCTGCGCCTAGTACCAATAATTTCAAGCAAGTAATAGCATTACGAAATCCACACGAACGCTATTGACTTCCGTAGAACATCCGGAAGATGCACGCGCAAGATCAAGCAAAAAACAGCGAATTCTTACCGTTCGACATTCCCGATGCGCAAGCCGTCTGCATGGCGCTATCACTCTCAGACGACTCGTCTCTGACGTACTTGCAAGCGGGTCGAATGCGAAATGATTCGCGGGGTCGGCAAGCTCAGCATCTTCCTCTCTGCCGAAGTCGTTGCTGCCGTCGGAGTCTGTTGACAAATATTCGGCCATTGTTGACAGCGCGACAGTTGCCACATGTGCGGCGCGCAGCAGACGATGGAGCTACGCGCGCACGAGGATACGTCACGAAAGCGTGCGCATTCACATACTACCGCCTGGTGGCGCTACCCGTCCCATTGCCGTGACGTCAGGGTACAGAAGGACCCGAAACTAGCTTTTAAAAACATGCTGTAATTAATTTTTCAGGGCGCACTCACGCTTGCCGGTGCATTTTCTAGGCTCTTGGGGACCTGGTCTATCATTTGACGCAATAAAATGATAAGTGAAAAATTTCGTGTCAGTACTCCTTTAAGGGGTTAAAATGATTTCTTCCATCATGAAAGCTTGGGAATCATGGCTATTTTTAGCATGTGGCTTTGGCGAACTGATCATGCGAAATGCAATGGCAAACAGCCAGGTGACGATTTCCAGAGGACTCTAGACAATGAGCTCTTTTAGTTTTTAGTAGCCGCCTTGTGCTCTTTAAAAGCAACTTTAACCTACTTCGAGTTTAATTACAATATTCAATTTTTTTTGTTGTGAAAGTAGAGAAACTAAACTTGTGAAAGCAAATAAAAACAAGAAATATGTAATTTTGGAAAAAACTTGCGTTTTTTTGACTCGCATCTCCCCTTAAGTGTAGTCGCATTAGCACTGGGCACTTGCTGAATCCTACAACGCCCTTCCCGGGACCCAGTCTTGGGACCCCTGTCAACAGCGGATCCAAGGGGTGGTGATTGTAAGGGGGGGGGGGTGTTCGGCTATTCACCCCATCTCCCCCCTCCCCCCATCTAAGACGAAACAAAACAAAACAAACAAAAAAAATCCCAGTTGTCCTCTGTCATCTGGCCTGCTTGCGGGAAGCCATAGTTATACCCTAACCGTCTGAGTAGCATGGTGACTCGTACCCAACAATCGCACCTTGACAGCATATTAAGGTGAAAAATTCGTGAAGACGGGGTGTTGCTCCAGAAGCCAACGTTTCGACAAGCGGACTTGTCTTCTTCTTCAAGAGTGCCTTGAAGAAGAGCATCCCTCTCTTTTATGCTTGAATTGATCACTGACCCCGCCCCCTTCGTACCTATTTACTTGGTACCAGTTTTATTTTTAGAAGACTTTTTGTGAGTATTTAGAAAACCGGGAGTATCAGCCGAAAGTCCTTGAAAGTGAAAGGAGAATGACATTCGGTGCTCACGCCTCTAAAAATTGAGTACAATAGAACATCATCCATAGTGAGTTGTGGCGATTATTGAATGCACTATCTATGCAGGCAATTTCAAACAGTCTGTTCTGAGTTGCAACGAGTTTTCTTCGTCTTCTTTCTGTAATTGTGAGACTGCTGGTTTTCTGGTTAGGATATTTTTTTCTTTTTGGACTGGCCTTATGATACCTGTCATTCACCTTGTCACTAATGCTCCACTTCAGCACACATCTTGTGCTGTGCAGTGAAGCCAGACTGTGACACTCTTTCGTGCTAAGACATTGATTAATAGCTGCTCTTTGGATGTTGGCCTTGTCTCCTTGTTTACATTGCGGCAGCATTTCCAGAACACACACTAATAAGAATATTGACTGAAAATTTAGACATCTGCTCCAAGTGATCCTAAATTCTGTTTTGTCTGCTCCAAATCTGCTCCGAAACACAGTTCCTCCTGCTCCGAATCTGCTCCAAAAGAGACCTTCTGCTGTTCCGAAATTGCTCTTAGACCACCACTGAACATTGAACTTTCAACTTAGCTTTTAATTGGAAAAAGACACAATTTTACACAAAGCAAGAGTCGGTACAGTGTATTACAATATATTACAGTATACAGCTGAACCTCGGTGACGCGAATCTCATGGGGTCACCAAAAATATTCTGAAATTCGTATCACTAGAGAATATAGAAAATTAGTATGCAACAAAAGAAAGCTGGCATACATTTTCATATATTGTTTCTCAGGGCCGCAGCAACGTCATGAGCAGCTCTGAATAATTGACAGTAATGTTTTCAGGTGTCAACAATCATACTTGTGCTCATAAATATAAGGCGCGAGCGTGCGTGTGTAATTAATGAACGAGGTGGCCTGTGACTCGTGACAGCTAGTAGCCCCTTCCCAATTCTAGTACTCTTTTCCGCATGACACTAAAGTACTGCGGCGAAAGTGACATAAGAAGCGTTTTGCTCGTGATAGATGAGGTGATAAGGGCCAGAAAATTTTAGAACCGCTGCCCTTTCTTCAAATTATTTTCTTATCACGGTGGTGCTGGGGATGTTTGGGGATTTACGGCCATGCCCGCACAATCGTAAGGTTTGCTGAAAGTTCGTGAGTCTCCCATGCGAATAAAAATCGTGCGTGTTCACGTTTAGAGGCCTGGCTCCTTTGCCAAGACAATCCGCTTTTTCTTTCTATCCTCGTCCACCTTTCATAGGATGTCTGAGTATGGCGACATGACTTGCATTCAGTGGCGTAGCCAAGTTGGGCCTGGGGGGGTTCAAACCCCCCCCCCCCCCGAAATTTTTCAGTTTTGCTTGCGTATATATGCACGCACACATACAAACGCACGCACGAACATACATAAAGTATGGTTGAACCCCCCCCCCGAAAAAAATTTCTGGCTACGTGACTGCTTGCATTGATGTGGCAGGCGCCTTTAAACATGTTACATAGACGCCTCGAGCACAGCGGCATGCGTGGACGTGTTGGAGAAAAAAAGAAAAATAAGCGACGTTAGCGCCATCTGTAATCTAAATGCAAAAGTGCATTAAGGCCTCCAAGATTCATGCACACTATCTCGGAGGCTATGACACACCGCTGATGGGCAACTGGAGGTGCGGCGCGCATGCCTGCACGTGATTGTCACGTCTTCCATGACAGCACGGGCATCACCTGTTCGTACCTGCGCGGTAGCGTACATTCATATCAAACGTCGCGGGTTGAAAAGTCAGTTCGCAATAATCGTCCTCGATTACATTGCAGCCTTATGAGCCTCGGCTGCGACCACAGAAAAATTCGTATCACCCTGAAATTCATACGAGCTGTGATCATATCGCCAAGGTTTTACTGTATTACACAGCAAGAGTCTGTATATATTTGTCTTTTTGTTTCTGGTCCCACTTACCACACTTCTCCTCAATGAGGTTTCACTGCACTGAACTGACGCACATGATGCACATCGCAACTAAAAGAGTGGCTGCCTTGCCGTTCTTCTGCAGCCTGCATGAGTCCCTGAGCTTTGTCAAGCAGCAGCTGCAACTGCTCTGGTGTGGCCCACTGGTCAAGGTCCTCTTCAGCCCGCTCGCAGAGATGCTGGCACAGAACGACAATTCCAATTCCTCCTCGAGCGAAGCGCCAATGTCGCAGAGTCCACAGCCTGATGTTCCCACTGGTGTCCTCAGCTCTCCTGCCAGTGCCAGTGCCGCCAGTGAGTTTCTAGCTTCGTTCGACCGTAATGGATACCATTATTTCGCGCATATAATCTGCGCCAATAAAAACGAAAAATGTGCTTAAAAAGTGAGGGTGTGGAATTATATGCAGGGGTTATATTGCCTTGTGCCTTTCTTATTTTTCACTTTTTGCTGTATTCGGTTTTTGCCCACACAGACTGTCAGCAATGCTCAGCGCAAACCGCGCCTCATTGTTCAAGAAGCTTCGTGATCATTGTAGATCATTTTGTTAAGATTGCTCGCAAGACACAAACACTCGAGCTTATTCTAGAGCTTGCGCGACAACCAGTGATAAGGCTGGAATATTCGACGACACACGTAAAATGCTGACGCGCTTCCCCGCTTGTCAGTTGGTCGACGGCCGACGCTTTGTTCGCCGCTATCAGTGCCAGTGTGTATTGCTGTAATCTGACTTTCCATTTACCGGCCACAAGTTCGGCCAAATAAGCAGTTTCATCTTGGACATATTGACTGCTGCCTTCGTCAACGTCACGACCACGTGACAGTATGCATGTTTTTCTTTTTTTTTTTTTGTAGAGTTCAAGTTAGGGGTGCTTAAATGCAGGGGCGGGTTATATGCGAGAAAATGCAGTTTATGCCATGCACATTGTGGCCGAACACCGGAGAAAGCTGGACGAGGAGCTGTGTCCTGTATGCTCTTCATCCCGTTTCTTGCACTGTTCTGCCGCAATGTGCATGAACCAACTAGCCCACATAAGAACACATATGCCCTCTATTTGTTTTCAACAGTGAATGTCATAGGCTTTTTCAGCCTTTAATCTGTTCGTATGCCCACTTGCTGTGGTAAGCTCAATGACTAACTTGTTGCACTGCTAAGTACAATATGAATAAGAGTAGAATGCTGTAGTATTCTATTGATATTCAAAATTTTGAATATTCGCGCATGACTAGTTGACTTTGCTACTTGTCCGCCTCGGTGGATCAGTGGCTAGGGTGCTCGGCTGCTGACCCGAAGGTCGCGGGTTCGATCCCGGCCGCGGCGGTCGCATTTCGATGGAGGCGAAATGGTAGAGGCCCGTGTACTGTGCGATGTCAGTGCACGTTAAAGAACACCAGATGGTCAAAATTTCCGGAGCCCTCCACTACGGCGTCTCTCATAATCATATGGTGGTTTTGGGACGTAAAACCCCAGATATTATTATTATTACTTTGCTACTTCTTCCTGGCTGCTATGAAATTACCGTGGCAAAGAGTACCGTATTTACTTGAATACAACACGCATTTTTTTCCTGCTTTTTGCTACCTGAAAGTCAACCCTCGCATTACAGTCGGATACCTAAATTCAAGTCGTCTTGAAAGTGCAATGATGCACACAGCTTTTTTATTTTTATTTTATTTTTTTCTTCATGGAAGTCGCCCTCGCTTTACAAACGTGGTCGCGTTACAGTCGAGTGAATACGGTAATGAGAAGTGTTAGCAAAACCAAGTTTGGAAGCAACTACTGTTGAACCTAATAGAACAGTGTTACTGTTACATTCAACACAAAAGAACTTTTACAATATTCAGTGCAAGCATGCCTACCACCGTAATATAGGCAAAAAATTACAATGCAATCACATTTAAGAGAAAGGAGTGCAATGACTACAAGGAGCCATCATAAGACCATCTGTCAATCCTGACAAGTCAGCAGCTTCATGTTCTGAAATGTGGCATTGTTCCAATGCCACATTGCAGACACTTCGTCGTTATGCTGCCATGCTTGCCACTGTAATTACATAGGATATTGCATCAAGCCTAGTTCCTGGTGGTAAAGCACTTTCATGTCTGAGATGTGCCACGTCAAGTTACTTTTTCTGAATACCTTTTATTTTTTTTTGCTATGAGTAAAAAGGTGCTTGCTTAGGGATGGGCAAATAGTAAATGTGAGGCTCAGAGTGAAGTCAAAGCGAATAGTGATTAGGTCAAATAATTTTGAATTGAATGGTTTGAATGGTACATGTCAATGAATATTAAAGGTCCCCTACGCCACTTCGAGTTCAAGGCAGTAGTTTCTTTTTCACCTTCACTACCCTTCCTACAAGGGCCATCTCCTCCTCGCCACTTATTTCTTCTTAAAACACGTGGAATGTCAGCACTAGGCGTTGAGCCTGTCAGGATTTCGCACTTTTCTGCTACACGCTGCTGTCTCCACTTGCGCAGTCGCAAATGCAGAAAATGAAGTGAAGTCAGTTTATCGGGCACTGTAGTCATGTGAGACAAGGCAAAACGGGCATGTGACTTCGTGGCAAAGCAGTGTAAGAGACAATTCACGACAGCTATTTCTCGCATATCGACCAATCGAGAGCTTATTTCATCCTGGTGTCACGAATTGCACTGTAGAGACGGGAAACGACAGGGGGAAAATAACGCGCTCATTTTTGGTATTTTTAGAGGCTGTTTAGGAGCCTTTTAAGAAAAGTGAGCATTTTTTTTCATGACCCAATTAACTTGCACGATATTTTTAAGAATTGGAACTAAGGGTGTGCGACTGCGACTTTCTTGATTCGAAGTGAAATTGAAGCAACTTTGAACAGTAGCAAGACTTCTTAAAGCAGTAAAGTGCAATTTATAATGCATACAATACGTTACGGTTTAAAAGTTACTATACATAGCGCATATAGGCTTGTATAACGTGCTTTTAAATTTAAAAAATAATAAATAATTGAGGTGAAGGTAATATGATCATTTAGCTGCGAAGTGTGGCTTTGCGGCAGTGTGGATTTTTTTTCTGGATGAGTGGTTTCACGGCTTAGCACCCCAATGCTGCAGTGAAACCACCTTTACAGGGGCGTTATATGCGGTCAAATACACATATATTCATTCACTTCAAATACTCCGAAATTTCGAATAACCCTTTACGGCCTGACCCGCACAAATGTGCGGGTCAATAAAGACGCTCACGAAACGGCACCTGTTTCAGTTTCGGTTTCATAGCTCTGTGCCGCTGAAGTCAATATTTACGGGAATATATCTGTTTCAGTAGTTCAATAATTTCGACACCAGAGGGCGAGTAATCTTCCACGAAAAATGCCGTCTGAGCACGTGCACCGACAGCAGCTACCTCAGACGTGTAAATCAACGCTCCTTCTTGCGATACATTTTTTTTTTGGGAGTGTATGCATATGAAAGGAATATTAAGACTTAGAAAAACATGCTTCGCTAAAAAATTCACGCATTCTTACCACACACGCCGTGTACTCACACGTGCTTCGCTAAAAATTCACGCATTATTACCACACATGCCGTGTACTCACGCGTGAAAAAGTCACCCGCACGTTTGTGCGGGCTGGGCTTTAGTCTTCGTCAAGTGCACGACAGGGCGGCGCAGGTTGGCTCTTTCGCGCGCGGTTGCACCTGCACATTCTGTTGTTTTTATTGCGAATAGCTTTCTTGGCATCTTATTGGCACTTCTTTGGTTGGTGTTTCCTGATGTTTTCTCATATCTGAAGTTAGCGATGCGAAGTGATGTGCGTGAATTGTGATCACCATTTACGCAGAAAATATTAATTTTGGGAATGTGTTGTGACAACATCCATTATATTTCAAAGAATTAGATTTTACATTGCCTATCATATAGAGTTGCAGTACCGCCAGTGAAATTCTAAGGATAATAAATAACATTGAGGGTTAAAATTGCTGAAATCATCTAACTTAGGGAACAAGCTTCTGTGGGCACTCAATTTTCTTTTTTTTTTGACATGCCGGGATTTTCAAACCAGAGAATGAAGACATAGAAGAGATAATGAGCCTCCTGATGTCTTGCGTCAGAATTGGGTAGGGACCACGTTGACGAATTGACAGAGATTCATATTCGTGGTTCCAGCCAACATAGTGATGAAAACTGGAGTATGGAAGGCGAGTTTTTGAGCAGTCGCCTCCGCAATAAGTGGGTCAGGTGACCAGTCAGCCTATCCTGCCAGTTTCAGTGAAATTGATGTCTTTTGGAAAAAGACACATTCCGCTGCAAAGCCTCACCTGCTTGGAAGTGGTGAGACAGCCGACGTTCTTGTTGTTGTCAAGACTCCTTTGCCGACTTTCTCACACTAATTTAATGCAAAGATCTTTAAGTTACTGCTGACAAAACGGCAGTGTGCCCTAGTTGTAGACGTAGAAAAACCTTGCAAGGAACTCTGCAAAATATCAAGCAGCTTTAGGTATGGACCTGATCACGGGCTGCATTTCATCTCTGAAAAACTTTGCTCGTCACCAGGCTCCCAAGAATTGAAAGCGGAAAGAAAAGTGTGTCGCAAGATCAATCCTTAGACAACTTTTCTGCAGTGTAAAAGGTACCCGGCATAGCCAAGCGATTAGACTCAGCTGTACCACTGGCGATCAGTATACGGCTTGACATCTGCACATCACTGCAGGCTGTCAAGTGTAGCTTCTTGTTCAAGGACGCGTTGTGTGAAGTGCAACTTATACCTGTGCCTCACAAGTGACACACAATACTCTAAAATGTTGCATTCGCAGCGCTGACCACGCATTTTTTTGCTTTGTCTTAGCCGTTATGAGTGTATTCCTCGCTGCAGTGACTCACATGAATAAAAGCCCAGCCCGCACATATGTGCGGGTCTGTTTTCTGGGGCAAAAACACCAATTCTTACAGTTTAACCTTTGAAAACCTAATTGCAATAGAGCAAACATGAATAATTTTTGAGCAAGTTAGCAATTTTTCTATTATATTTTTCTCGGGCAGGAAAGGGATAATCTAAATGCATGCCAAAGCGAGCACAAATACTGAAATATTTGTTCGAATATTCGAGGCGGCTGAATATTTGGCCATTCCTACAACTTGCTTCACTGTAACATAGGCTGCTGTGTACCTTGCGTCCTTAGGCATTGTTGTTGTAGTAGAATACTGTTTAGATATAGCAAGTCTCAAAAAATTTTTGTGGTATTCACTTCATTCTATTTATTCACCTTTGTTATGTGGAACCTCAGTTGAACTAAGGTATCCTTGAGGCCCCTTGTTTTGGTTTACGAGCTCTCAAATTTTTTAATGGTAAACAAACTATCATGCCACACAGTTGCCCTGATGACCAACATAAACGGGTTTCAGTTTGTGTGCACCACATGTCAGTGTGTTGTTTTAAACGTCCAACTTCAGGCCTGTTGAAGAAGGCCCTGGAGCGGGCGTCATCTGGTCGGACGTGCAGTGTGCAGTACCGACGGCTGGGAAGCCCCGAGGTCACTGCGGTGGCCCTGACCTGCGCCCTCTTTGAGACTGCCCTTGCCGGTCTCACTCAACTGCGCCTGGACATACTGACCGGTGCGTTACAAAGGAATCACTGCACCTACGAGTGCAAATATGTTTTGTGGCTTGTTGCGCAGTTTTCTACAGAGATTTCTGGAAAGCGCTCTTGCAGGAACTGCAAGTAAAGCAAGTGAATCAGCATAGCAGTGGGTTGGGGTATGTGGTCTTGCTTAGAATGAGCCTTGCACTTAAAGTTATGCACATTGTCTTTATTCTACTTTTTGCCTTTTATGAATCTTGATGAGCTGCTGCTGCAGTGCATGCACTGTAATGAATGTATTTAATATTTTTGCTTGCTCCAGCAATCATCTTGCACACCGACAGTGGCGTTGCGCAGCGACGGTTATCGGTAGCGCAAGTGAAGTAGGAGGCACATGATACATTGGATTATGCTGTTCGTTTTCAATAATTGGGCACGGTCTTACTGTAAATGGTAATGCCTCACATGTACTCGCTAGCTTTTAACATTAAAATGTGTTTTATGCACTAAAAAGCTGCGTGGAGTTGTCAGAAGTGTTGTGTTGCACTCAGCCCGATTGTACCTGATTGCGTGGGTGACTCCGTCTCGTCACTGGATGTTAGTTGTAGCAAGCAGAAAAAAACACTGAAGCAGTTAACGTCTTGCTTCCTACTACAGTGCAGACCACTTATAATGCAGGACCAGCTACAACGCAGTCTCGTTTACCCTCCCATTGAACTCCATGTATACGCATACCGCTATTGTGCAGTACCTCGAGATGAAAGACCGGTCATAATGCAGTTGCCAGAAAATCTTGCTGGGTGCGCTTCCAAAGGAGGTGCGCCGCCGGGGAGGGAGCAACGATGTCGTTACGAAGGAGGACGGAATGTGGAGTGAACAAACTAGGGTTGGTGGGAGGAGAAAGGAAAGGAAAAAAAGCGGCAGTGCTGCACAGGCTCGCCGAGTAAGGAATAAAGGTGGTTGCCTAGGCGATGGAGAAGCCTTTGCACCGGCCCCGGCGTGGCGTTGGCCGCTTGACAGCTGTGCGCGCTCCGCATGGCATGTGCGATCGCGTCCTCATGAAGTGCGCTTTGAGTTTCCTGTCAGGAAGGGGCGTCGTCGTGGTCGCACTTGTTACAGATGCCACACTTTCTACCTCGTTCGCAAATTTAAAAGCTTTACAGCTTTATGACGCGAGCTTTCACCTTTGTTGCCACTGCGTGTACTTACTCAAGCTCGGCGGGCTTTTGTCACCGTTGATCTCGTGGCCGCGAACCTAAGCTTCGTATCACGCACTCTGCTCTTGGGTCAGTGCTTGAGTGCGATCTTTTCGATGGCTGATCTTCATGCTGTCTTGAAAAAACTTCCCGCAACAACATGCCGAACCACAGGCTAGGCCTAATCAGCACTGGTTGCTTTTCGGTAGCGGTCACGGGCGATCAAAGTTGTGGTTTGGTGAGGAATCAAAGAAATTCTGTGGTGTCTGCACTTGAAGGGAAGAGAATCGTATCATAAATGAAAACGAGGGTATGGGTGGCACGTGTAACACTCGAATAATGATTCATGATTCGATTGCAATGTGTTTGACCTCGAGTGCGCGCCCATGAAATCAAACGTTCGGTACCGTTCAGCGTGCGAAATTTCACTCGTGATGTGACATAGTTTCTGTGTAATGCGCATAATTGAGGCAGTCTGAAACGTAGGCTCCTAATTTCCGCGATGGCGCTTTCTTTTTTTTTCCGCGTTCATTTCGTTGGCAACGCGAGTCTGTGAACATTATAGTTTGAGCATTCGGAGATGTAATTGGTTGTAAGCACCCCACTTCGCATGCCTCAACTTTCGGACACGCGATGCTGCATGCTCAACATGTTTTGCGTAAGTGCAGCCTTCAAAGAAGCTTGTTTTGGTTATAGTGCAGTACCGCTTATAGTGTGGATATTCATAACTCCGGTGACTTGCATTATAAGCGGTCTATGCTGTTGTGCAATGGCATCAATAGCAACAATAAATTAAAACGTACTAGCATTTGCGCGCGCAAAAATTTCCACTCGCTATCATTGAACGAAACAGACGTGTCACACAAGCATTGCCTCTTACAGATATATATAAAGTCTCCATCAGTTTGCAGGCTGTAGTATCACTGCTCTTGCTCAAAATCTTAATTTTGTCTCTCATGTTTAAGGCCCCTAGCTTTCCGCGATTCCGCGATTCTGCGAAAAATCCCGGAATTTCAGTTTTTTCGCGGAAATGTGAAAAACAGGTCGATTCCACGAAAAATCACGGAATTTAAGTTTTTTTTTCCTTCGTGGGATTGCGAAAAGTCTTTAGTACCGTATTTACACGATTGTAAGTCGACTCGAATGTAGGTCGACCCCCCTAATATCGCACGGTTAAATAAGAAAAAAAGAGCTCGAGCACGTTTGATAAAAAATTTATTTACGATGTCTCTGAAAGAAACAAGGTCAAATTCTGGTCTGCCAAGGTGGCTTCACGGCAGTGCTTGAAAGCTGTGCAGGAAAGCCAGCTTCGCGGCAATACGTGGGGATCATTTTTAAAAGACTTTACAACCGAAACTAGTTTTCGATTCTAGGTCGACCCCCCAACTTCGGATTTAAAATTAAGACAAAATGGGTCGACCTACATTTCAGCAAGTCCACCAGAAGTATGGAGAAGTAGCATGTGTTGATTCTCTTCTGAAACTGCTTAGTGAAGACTCAACTGAGCTTAGGTACAGCATGCGATCCATTGCTGTATTTGGGAGAAAAAGTTTCAAACTTGCTGAAAGCAGCAGAGGGTCAGCGTGTACCCTGCCACGAAGCGTGCAATGCTTTGTTTACACTTTGGGGATACCTTGAAGCAGCTGCAAAGGAAAATTTTGCAACACAGCTGCAGATAGAATGTGTTGCACATGATGAAGCCCATCAAATTGCAGGCAAGATGAAGACTGCAATGACCAAAGCGACTGACAAAGCGCTAGTATACTTGGAGAACTCCAATACCTGGCAGTTCTTTAAGGATATTAGGAGCTTAGATCCTCTGCAAGTTGGGTGCCTTTCAAAGAGGACAGAGTTGACAGGCGTGCCTCAGCTTGCAGAAGAATCACTTGCTCTATCTGCCGAATGGCAGATTTACCTGAACTGCCCAAGAACTGAAGACCAGTGACAGGGACTTGGCTCCATTTGTCTCCAAGCAACAAAATCCAGGAGCAGACTTTGATGTCCTGGCTTACTGGGCAGGGATGGAGCAGCTTACACCAACTCTTTTGACAATTGCCCTGAAGTACTTGGCGATACCAATCAACTCTGTTGATGCAGAGAGGTCATTTAGTCGCTATGGTGACATTGTGTCCCACAAGCGTCACCCTCTAAGTGAAAGAGAGCACTAAGCACCATCTTATGCTGTGCCACAACAGCTTCCTCCAATTTTAATTATTGCAGGCATGTTGCGAGCCTGAAAGTGTGTGATAAATAAATTGTTACATGTGCCTTCTTGCATTTGTTCAATATCGCCGCAGAATTTTGCATGTTTAGGGTTGCCGCGGAATTTCGCAGATTTCTCTATCTGGAACTGCAGAATTCCAAATTTTCCACCGCATGAAGTTAGGGGCCCTACTCATGTTCCATTTTCATGGTCGGAGACAATTATCTGCTTCGTTTACTGTAAAACAATTTGAATGATGCAAACGCTGTTTCATCCCGTGCATGCTCTCCTCGTCCTCTTGCAGGGCTGTGCCACCACGAGTGGGTGCTGTGCCAGTTGTGGCAGCTGATCCGCAGTGTTGGACCAGCCAGCGGTGTGCGTGCCTTTCTCGACCTGCTCGCCTTCACCACCAAGCCCAGTGGGCCCGAGTTTCGGCTGCTGGTGCTCTTCTGTGACTGTGCCACTCACCTGGTCACGTGAGTACACTACACTCATTGCTTTAGAATCGTAGGATCATAGTTTAGAATCTAGAATCATAGTAAGAATCAGAATATAGAATCATATTGTAGAATTATAGTTCTAGACATGCTCTCACTATATTGTACTTTCTCACGTTTACCTTCCCCCTGGTATATAACTAGCTACCCCAATGGTAATCCGCGGAAACATTAATAATGCTAATTTTAAGAAAAACAAAACACTTATCGCCATAAACCCACCTTCCTTGAATTCAGTCATTCCACTCTTGCATAAACTGTGCCAAAGTGCGCCAAATTGGATTTACCGCGCCGTCCAGATAAAATCAACTTAAATTGTGCCAAACTGCACCAGAGTTTTGGCCTTGGGTGTGTCTATCACTGACAGCCACACTGTTGGCACGTCAAAACATGTGCAGCTTGATCTTGGAGCGCCAAGGTCGCAACCATGGACCAAGAATTATTGCGCTGAATAAACAGCGCTCGCATTTGCATCCCAAGTAAGCCATGACGCCATGCTCGGTGCAAACGTCGCTACCATTGTGCAAGTCGGCTCGACGACAAAATGCATCCTCTGCAGAGTCTCGTGACGCCTAGGACATTCGGTAGCAAGAAAATGTTTTGGCGATTCATCAGCGGACGTCGTCTGTTCCAGAAACGCTGCTGATAGCTCGTTTCAGGCATTGCACGGCACGTAAATAAAGCAATGTTCAGTAATACTTAACTACATGCATGCTGTCGACAAATCTGTCACCTCTGTTGAGTCTTGACATCGCAGAATGAAACCTTGGAAAACTGGCAATAGATATATGGAACAATATCGAACCTTCCGGACTTCACGTCCATGGAAGAGCAAATGAGCGGTAGGAGCGTGTTTCCTCGAATATACTTTATCCATGGATCTTCATCCAGAAGAGCTTTTTCGTAATGCTCTTCCACCAGCACATCCGTGTTTGTATCGCTCTTGTGGTTAATACCGCCTAAAAGGCCCTGCCCTTTCGAGCTTGTAAGTGTTAGGACCCCCATTTCGAATATTTTTTTTAAAGTCATCTCATTAACCCTTTGTCGGTCGTCCTATATTTTTGACATGGTAATATAAAAAACCGGCTGTGCTTTATTGATATAAACTAGAAAGAAATAGTATGAAACAAATTTCATCAAAATGAAGCCAGTAGTTTACTGAAAAAAAAGTGGGACATATATGTCCCACTGACTCATGAGAGTGTTTTCAAAAAGTGGGAAAACACTGTCCCACTGCCTCATGAAGGCACCATTTCGCGATTGCATCAAGCGGGAATTTTGGGATGAAACGGCCGAAGCAAGTGGCACAGAGTATCACTTTTAAAGTTGTGAAGAGAAAAAGTTGTGCGGACCTCATTTGAGCAGGAGAACGCCGCCTGCAGTTGCGTCTCTTGAGCCTTCAAAGCGCTGTGGTATGTCCCTGTAAAGCTTACTTCACCGCATGCATCGACCACTTTTTTTTGTCCATTTGGCTGTCCTAGCTTTTGCTGTTGAAATTTTCGAGTACAGATGTTATCCCTGAACATGTGCCTACATTTCAAGAGGTATATAATATCGAGAAAAATATTTCCATGCATTATTATCCGCAATTGCGCTGCGCGATTAGCGGGATAATTTTGAAGGGGATTGTTCCGATGCATTTATTGGTCAAGTTATTTCGCAAATTTACAAAAACACGTGATGACTGGAAGCTAAGATCGTCTCTCTCAAAAACCAGAAAAGGAGGATATTATCCAGCATTTTGATTGGTAGGTTCTATGTATCTCAAAAGAGGAAAATTCAGAAGCGATCATAAAAAATTGACCGAAATTCAACGCTATTGTAACACTACATCCGCCCTTGGAAAGCGTGGTAAAAGAATTTTTTTCGAGACTACGATGACTTAGGTAAAATATCAGTGAATTAATGTTGCGCTAATTGCAGCGGGTGATGTGGGACAAATTTTTTTCTGTAGACGGAAAAGTGGGACGTATGTGTCCCACTGCCGCACAAAGGGTTAATAAAAGTATGCCTCGTGGTCGGGAACGGCAGCCGCAATTCTGTTTTAATATGTCCAGCTGTCATTATCGGGCCCGTTGCTGACAGCCTTGGCGTTGGAAGGCTCACTGTGAGCGGCTAAACTATGTTACACGCCCGCCTCTCGATTTCCAGGACCACTAGCTGACGGCTAAAAAAAAATTACATTTTCGCTTAAAGGCGAAGCAGTGAACGCAGTAGCAACAAATTGTATTGTTATACGAAATAAGACTAGCAGCTAACTTTTTTGCATCCAACCTCGTGTAACTCAAGGAAACTCTGGTTTAAGGGAATACGGCTGCTCCAGAGGCCAAAGCGGTTTCAGTGCTATCAGTTCTACCGTACGTGAAGTAAGCGTTGAGGCGCAGTAAATTTACGACCCGGCTCCTGATGCCTGTCGAAATAGCACGCGTGCCAGCCACCGCGCCGTTCGAGCAATGCAGCCCACCCCCCTATCTCATCCCTCCCCGTCCCCTCATGCTCTTTACGAATGACAGGTGGGGGGCGTCTCCTCTCTGCTTGATTAGGAATCGACAGCAGGCCACGCGCGGGGGCATGTTATCTCATGCGTCCTCCGTGCGATGGAGCGGCGGCTCGTTTCATCTCCGCTTCAGCCGCATTCGTCGCCAGCAATTGCAAGCTTTTACTCGCGGGTAGAACATACGATGCGCAGGGCGGTGTTACCAATTTAGACATAATACTGAAAATGACTGTGATGGCGACATCAAAAACCTGTCGAGGGTGCCCACATAATTGCTATCACAATAAAAAGAAAAAGAAATTATTGCAGCTTCGCACTAGTGGTGCCAAGCCTGAAGGAAGAGTGAAGCTGGGTGGCCTTCCTTGTATCTCTCTACTTTTTTTGTTTCTTCTTTCTTTCTCTTTCTCTCTGTTTCTTGTATCTCTTTTTGTATCGATTTCTTCTATTTCTTTCTTTCTCTCTCTTTCTCTTTTGCGCTCTTTCAATCTTTCTCTTTCTCCCTTTCCTCTCTCACTCTATCGCTTCCTCTTTTTATCTCTTTCTCTCTCTCTTTTTTCTCTTTGTCTTGCTCTGTTTTTTCCTATCTCTTTCTTGTGTCTTGTTTCTTAGTCTTTCTATGTCTTTTTTCTGTCACTATGTTTTTGTTTCTATTCCCTTTATCTCCCTCTATTTTTTTTCTTTCTTCCTCTCTCTTTCTCGGGTTTCATTTGCTCCACTTCACAGAGCAGAGTTTTCATTTAACACTCGCGTCTGCTGTACTCTGCAGTGGGGTTTGCCCAATTCCAGGGGCGCATACCACCTGAGGAGTTTTTCACGACTGAGCACAAACTGCCGATGGATTAAACAGCTTAGCTGTCATAAAATGAGAAGCCATTCCACTCTGCAGGCTGGACAACCAGCGAAGCTGTTTAGTGCATGGCACATAGATGACACGATGGAGGCCAGTTTGGTATGTAAGGCAAGGTTGTTAACAGCCCGGCTGTTAGCTCAATACGCATTATTTTTTGCACTGCTCCCTAGAGGGCACCAGGGGTTTTCGGCACACAAACGGAATGACCTAGCCATATATAGCTTCGCTGTAAAAGGAAAGCGAAGTTTGTTATCTCGTGTAATCCCTCGTTGAATGCACTTTTGGATAATTTGGTGGATGCTTGGCTTGGAAGTGGATAGTCATTTTCCAGGCGTCCCAGGCGCATGCGCAAGCCATAGTCTGGAAGCACTGCGAGAATGCCCCTACTACAGCGTAGAGAGGCCTGAGAGAGAGGGCCGGAAGAACTTGGCATTCTGAGCCTAGCTGAATGATGTTATGTTGCGCCTAGTAATACGATCGACTGAGAAGAAAAATAACCTGGCTTTCGCCTTTGAGTCGTCTTAGTGGAAGGCATTAGCGACAGTGTGACTCCTTAGCATTGAGAAACTGTTGTATGTTGCGGCGTTCGTCTACCATTTCTGCTGATAACCACATAGATGTATTTAGAGTGTTATTTCATAAAGTACAATTTTCAGTATCCAGTATTCTGTTTATTTGCTAGTTTAAACAAATCGCTGAAGAGGTTATTTGAGAACACTCAAGTACAGGATACCTTTATTTTTGCATTATCGGGTGAAATATGGAGTGCTCCTGAGATGATTTTCTCCATGAGATTTGCAATGAATCGAAGTATTTCTAGCTCTTCATAAAAGCCGCATAATAATTATTCAGGTAGTACTTGTATATAAATGGTACTTGCTTCCCCAGTGTACTCCAGGGTGTGAAATTAGCTGCTCCAGAGCTCTCCAAGATGCAAGATTACCTGCTCCAAAGTGCTCCGAGACGGAAATTTTTTGCCGCTCCAAAGTGCTCCAAAATGCAAATTTCGCTGCTTCAAATATTGCTCCAAATCGAAACTCCTCGGTTGCATCACTGTTGAAGCCACTTGGCCCACTGAACTTTGCTTATAACTGCACCTCATCCTTAGCTCCCGAATTTTCCGCATGTGTGGGCTCTGTGCAAAAAAATACGGTATGTCCATAGACTAGAGGCTTATATAGAGACTTGCAGCAAGCTTAGAATAAAAGCATTCTTGAGCAAATGTGTGTGTGCCTTATGAACATATAAAGAAATGATGATGCTCTCTCACAGCATGCTCCATATGCTGCTGTGTTTTCATTCTTTTTGTGGGCTGTGTTACATACATAACTCTGCAAGTGTAGGTGGCAACTAATCTACATGTGCTAACAATGTGGTTGTCAATCCTGGCAGCTCATGTGGCTCCCACTTAAGCTGAACTTGTTTTGATGAATGCACTCTTTGCTATCACTTCAATAAATGAGGAATCAAGGTCTGACTTCGTTTCAAATCACCTGAAACACTAGTTCAGTAAGTACTTGGTGCCAGCAGCTGCGGGGCCCCAGTTTTGATGAATGCACTCTTTGCTATCACTTCAATAAATGAGGAATCAAGGTCTGACTTCGTTTCAAATCACCTGAAACACTAGTTCAGTAAGTACTTGGTGCCAGCAGCTGCGGGGCCCCAGTTTTGATGAATGCACTCTTTGCTATCACTTCAATAAATGAGGAATCAAGGTCTGACTTCGTTTCAAATCACCTGAAACACTAGTTCAGTAAGTACTTGGTGCCAGCAGCTGCGGGGCCCCAGTTTTGATGAATGCACTCTTTGCTATCACTTCAATAAATGAGGAATCAAGGTCTGACTTCGTTTCAAATCACCTGAAACACTAGTTCAGTAAGTACTTGGTGCCAGCAGCTGCGGGGCCCCACTGGTTACAGCGCTCAGCTGCATACCCGAAAGTTGTGGGTTCAATCCCAGTCACGGCGGTTGAATTTCCATGGAGGCAAAGTGCTAGAGGCCTGTGTATTGTGCCATGTCAGCGCACATTAAAAAACCCCAGGTGGTCGAAATCATCTGGTGCCCTCCACTAAACATGGGACATTAAACGCTGCAAACCAACTAACCAAACCTGTACATAGTGCATATATTCATTCATACAGATAAAAAATGCACCTTTATCTTTCATTAAAGTATTTCACAGACTCATAATAGCCTTTGTAGGGCTGACAATGGCTCTGAAGTTTTGCTGTAGTCGGTCTTTTATACGTTTATTAAGCAGTTGATACAGCAGTCGAACTGTGACATCCCTACCTAAACTTGCCTTTACGTGTGCAATTAAGCACAGCTTGAACATACAAGGGCAAAGGCAAAAACGTAACCTAACCTGACCTGACTATACAGGACCCAGTGCTGCATTCGCATGCCCCACCAACTGGCCCACTGGAATGTGTTGTCTTTTGTGTGTGCTTTTGGTGCTTCCATCAAGCATAGTGATTGAAGTAGTCTAGTCAACTGAGGGCTCTTTCCGGTGCTCCTGACAGCATCCTGGATGACCTGGAGTTGTACGAGCAGCACGACCTTTTACCCTGGACGACCTGGTGGCCATCTCGGCATTCCTCAACACGTTTGTCTTCCGCCTCGTCTGGAATGGACTCATTGGTGAGAGTGGCTCTTATTCTCACTTTCATTACTGATTGATATTAGGCC
>JALIZH010024985.1:0-22500 GCA_030522465.1 Rhipicephalus appendiculatus | reverse complement strand
AGTAACAATGACATCAAAGACATTGTAAATGTACGGAACAAATTTATGCGTTTAATATGTAGAGAATTATTCGAGAACAGAAGCAAGTAAACCTCTGCGACACTACTAGGCACATGAACATACCGAAATAGAAGGCGTATACAATTAACACAGCACTCCATAGTGAGCCGCATCTTACATACCTATACTGGCTTCCGACTTTCAAACAAGTTCGGAAAGCAAACATGAACGCAAAGGCAAAATGATGACGCGTATATTCTGCCTATGTGATGGAATTTCCAGGTTTTTTTTGGGCCCAGGACCGCTGGCCAAGGAATCGAGCCACGAGTGCACACACACACACAAATATATATTTACAGACAAAGATGCAAATGTTACAATAGAATAACAAAAGATAGTCTGTCGCGAACAGTCCTGCGCTAAAGCCGCGTTTAAATTAAAAGTCTCTCACCGTGTTCATCTGGGTGGCCTGTTGGACGCTGATCGCTCGGGATGGCGCACCTCTGGCTCCTCAGCGGGAGTCGGCCCACCTCCAGGACACGGCAAGTCTTGCGCAGCTGCAGCAACATGGTAGTGGTTACTTGGAAGCTCAGCAGCCACCACGTTCGTCCCGGCAGCACACGGGGGTCGTGCCAACCACCTGGAACGGCGGCCGGAACAGCGGCCCACAGCAAACCGGAACTTGTAGCCGCTCTGGACGGCAGCGGGAACCACGGCACCTTGCCTGGTCCCTGGCCAGTCGCCCAGCCGGAGATCAGGCCTCGTTCTCTGGTTGCCCAGCTGTCAGAAACGGCAGCCGGAACAGCAGCGCATTACCTGGTCCCTGGGCCAGTCACCCAGCCGGAACCCAGGAACAGCCAGCGCCTCGAGGACGTCACCGAGTTCCCCGGACCGGACGTCCAGCCGAGAACTGCCTCGAACGCTGCTCTGCCTCGATCGCTGTCTGCCTCGAACGCTGGCACGCGCTGGTTTTCGATCCCGTGCACGCTTCTTTGTCGTCTTCCACGGCGATCGCGCAGTTTCGGTTTCGTTTCTCTACCCTATATCACAATAACCCCGGTTTTAAGAAAGTTGTTGACAACTTTTGTGCTGGGTAGAAGAGACGAAACACATTGTCACACAGTTATGCGGAAGTCAGTACGGGTCCATTTGTCCGTCTACACAACCACCGCACAACACGAAGCGTGAATAATTGTCTGGGTCTAATAACACATCTAATGTTTTGCACAACACTGGTAAATGGGAGTTATACCCTACTCAAAAAGTCACTTATGACATTGTCACACATTTTTTGAACAATGCTCTGAACATAGTCCTTTAACAATGCGCGGACTTCTGAACGCTGTTTATCGGTCAACTCTTCAGACGGCCTCACGTCAGCGGCCATCTGCGTACGGAAGAGACTCGGAGAATGAATGTCTTGCGGAACATCGTCACTGCATGACTGCTCTTCCAGTTTCAAAGGGTCTTTGTGGACCTCGGTGACGACAGAGACCTGCTGCGTGGGCACCGGTTCGCGTTCCTCGTATCTCTTGAGCATATTAATGTGAAATATCTTCCTTTTGCCACATAGCTTCAAAACATAGTCGACATCATTTTTGCGTTCGACTACTACAAATGGGCCTCTCCACTGCATTAACAGTTTGTTTGTGTCTGTAGGCAGTAATATTAATACCTTATCGCCTACGTTTAGTTTGCGCGGACGGCTCTTTCGGTCGTAGTAGAATTTCTGCTTTGCTCGCGCTTTCTCCAGTTCCTCATGGGCTAGCGTGCACGTATCTTCAAGGCGATTCCGAAGATCGACGAGGTACGTGTACGTGGTGCGGGTTTCGTCATCGATGTTTTCATTGGTCCATAGTTCCTTGAGGACGCTCAGTGGCCCTCGGATGTGCCGACCATAAATCAACTGGAAGGGCGAGAAGCCCAGACTCGCTTGCGGTACCTCTCTGTAGGCGAAAAGCAGTGGTGCAAGGTATTTGTCCCAGGAACGAGGTTTTTCCTGGCACATCCTTTTCAACATTGTCTTTAGGGTTCCGTTGAACTTTCCAACTAGCCCATTCGCCATTGCATGGTATGGTGTTGTCCGAAGAAACTTGACAGCTAACAGACGACCAACTTCTTTCATGAGCTCTGATGTAAAGCTCGTCCCTTGGTCCGTTATAATCTCTTTGGGTAGACCCACGCGAGAAAAAAATCTCGACTAGTGCTTCGGCCACGTGCACTGCATCGATTGCAGGTAGTGCTACTGCATCGGCATACCGAGTGGCAAAGTCTATGAGCGTGAGCACGTATCGGTTTCCGCGTTCCGATTTTGGTGACAACGGACCGATCAAGTCGACCGCCACACGCTCAAAGGGCGTACGTATTACAGGCATATTGCCTAATGGCGCAACACCAACTTTACCTTTTGGTGTTGTTCGTTGGCACAGATCGCAGGATTTGACAAAGCGTTTGACGTCACCATGCAGATCTGGCCAATAAAAATCTGCAAAGACGCGATCGGTTGTTCGCCGTATGCCTTGATGGCCGGCCATAAGACCTTCGTGGGGCCACTTCCAGTACCGATCTTCTAAAAGCTGTTGGCACGACGAGCTGGTTGAAGGTCCTGCCTGTAGAAAGGTGGTACTGGCGGTAGAGAAGTCCAGCTTTCTCAAAAAAACGAATAGCCGTTGCCTTTCTGTGCTTTGAAGTTTCTGCCCACTTTAGCGAACAGTGACTTGAGCGTCTTGTCGTTCTGCTGCTCCTCTGCAAGTTTTTCTTTAGTTATGTCTCCAAGCTTTATGGCTGGTACACATAACGGAGTTGTCTTGTCTCTTTGCGGCTTGATCGTGACGGAAACGTTGTGAGGCACGTCTTCTACTCGGAAGGTTGCCGATGTATCATCGCTTCCATCGACGACAGCGCGTCTCCAATTGGGATCAGGCTCGTGGGGTTCCCTGACACCAGGCAGGTTGCCTTGAACCACATCATAAGGAGGGCTATCCATGCATAATGCCTTTATCTCTCCAGTAAAGTATGGAGTATGGATCTTTATTCTAGCCTCAGGAGTTTCTTTAGAAGATCCATCAGTTAGGACCACTCGGCTAAGTGCTCCAGTCAAGCACTGGTTTGGAACGAAGTCCTTCGTATAACCTGCCGTATTGCTGCCCGTATCTCTGAGGACTCTTACTTTTCGACCAAGGACTTGCCCTTCGACCACCGGCATTCCATCAACCAGGAAAGGAGGTTTCCCAAACGTCACGTGACGTCTACTTCTTTCTAGGCGTCGGACAACTTGGTCACGTGGAGGGATGCTACAGTGGTTTGCTGTGGCCTCATGGACGCATGCAGAACTCTGTGCCCCCTGCGCTTTCGCACTCCAACAATTCTCGCTCTTGTGTCCGCCTTTTCCGCACATGTTGCACTTGGCCACTTCCTTTGCTGGGCGGCGACATTCATGAGCTTGATGGCCGATACGGTTGCACAACATGCATCTCGGAGGTTGTTTCTTTGGCGCTTCTGAGGCACTCTGGCTAGACTGCTTCGCTTCATCCGGTACTTTTCCGAGGTTCGAAAGGTTCTGAGCTTCGAGATAGCGGTCAGTAGCGTCAGCGAGCTCCTGAAGTGACTTGCATTCTCGTTCTTTAAGGAATACCGTCAGCTTCGGATTGCAGCACTGAAGAAACTGCTCAGCGATCATGTGATCTCGAAGGCTCTCAAATGTTTTCGGGACGTTGGCCATGTCTATCCAGTGGTCAAAGTACCCTGATAGTCTTGCAGCTAGTTGTCTTCCGGTTTCTCCGTCCTCCGGTCGCGCTTGTCGGAATTTATCACGATAACCTTGCGCGGTAAAACGGAATCTTTGCAGCAGCGCCTTTTTCACTTTATCATAATCTAGTGAATCAGCAGCAGTCATGCGGCCGATCACTGTTAGTGCTTCGCCAGTTAAACACATGCTAACTGCAAGGGCCCATTTATCTTGTGGCCATTCCTGACCTGTTGCCACGCGCTCGAACCTTTGCAAATATGCATGCAGGTCATCGCGTCGCTCATCAAACAACGGCAGTAGTTTTTGTGGGTTGAGAACAGGAGAGGCGTGACTTGGTAGAGGCACAAGCTCAGAGCTATTTGCTGCAGCTCCACTAGCTTTTTCTTGAAGCTTTAGCTTCAGCTCAAGGATTTCCTTGGCTCTTTCATCAGCCGCCTTGCTAGCTTCTCTTTCAGCAGCACGTTCGTCTCTTTGCCTCTTCTGTTCTGCCTCCACCCACTTTCTCAGCTCTGCGCCTGACAGACCTAGCTGTATCCCAACTGCGGTTAACTTGTCTGTATCCATAATTGGACCAACTACTGTGAGGGTGCACTCCAGGGACGATATTTTCCTTCGATGCTTTTAGCAGCGGTATCCTGGCAGGCTCGCCAGATTATGATGGAATTTCCAGGTTTTTTGGGCCCAGGACCGCTGGCCAAGGAATCGAGCCACGAGTGCACACACACACACAAATATATATTTACAGACAAAGATGCAAATGTTACAATAGAATAACAAAAGATAGTCTGTCGCGAACAGTCCTGCGCTAAAGCCGCGTTTAAATTAAAAGTCTCTCACCGTGTTCATCTGGGTGGCCTGTTGGACGCTGATCGCTCGGGATGGCGCACCTCTGGCTCCTCAGCGGGAGTCGGCCCACTCCAGGACACGGCAAGTCTTGCGCAGCTGCAGCAACATGGTAGTGGTTACTTGGAAGCTCAGCAGCCACCACGTTCGTCCCGGCAGCACACGGGGGTCGTGCCAACCACCTGGAACGGCGGCCGGAACAGCGGCCCACAGCAAACCGGAACTTGTAGCCGCTCTGGACGGCAGCGGGAACCACGGCACCTTGCCTGGTCCCTGGCCAGTCGCCCAGCCGGAGATCAGGCCTCGTTCTCTGGTTGCCCAGCTGTCAGAAACGGCAGCCGGAACAGCAGCGCATTACCTGGTCCCTGGGCCAGTCACCCAGCCGGAACCCAGGAACAGCCAGCGCCTCGAGGACGTCACCGAGTTCCCCGGACCGGACGTCCAGCCGAGAACTGCCTCGAACGCTGCTCTGCCTCGATCGCTGTCTGCCTCGAACGCTGGCACGCGCTGGTTTTCGATCCCGTGCACGCTTCTTTGTCGTCTTCCACGGCGATCGCGCAGTTTCGGTTTCGTTTCTCTACCCTATATCACAGCCTATAATATCACATACATACAAACCATTCGAAGGTGGTCGTTCTTCCATTTTGCGATCAAATGCGGCACGTTAGGAATGCCTGTGCTTTCGAAGAAATATGGGAGTGCGTTGAACGTTTTCCGGTGTGGTATTTTTAGCGGTCAAAAAGCTGTAAATGCTGCTTTTAAGAATGAGTGAAGAAACCCAATCTTGTGTAGCACTTGTCTATGTCTTTCAGTGTCTGCCACAGCGAAGAAAAAAGAGCACGACATACCGTCGTCTGTGTGCCTTCGTCTTTTCGTCGTTCCTGTGGCGGTTTATAGAAAAACAAAGCAAAAACATTTCAACGAACATCCGCATTCTCGTCGCTACCTGATCTACGACATTGCGCTGTTTTATGATAAAAACAAACAGCAAGGTACCGAAACGTTATACAGTACCAACACGCAACGAAATAAGTTTATCACGGAAGGTTTCAGGATTATGTATAAATCCCCATGTTGGCCACGAAATGCTTTGTGAAATATTATAAAATGATACTTCAACCAAAGGCGCATTCGATGGCATGCGTTTCACTTTTACATCGTGGACCTATGTGCGTATGTGTAATTTGCAAACGTTCTACACTAAATTGTTACATCTTAGTACAAGTTTTCTAATATACATTCGGCTTGTCTCTCATTTAGTGTGTAGAGATCACGACAATCAATTCTACCAGATTACCAGTGCACTTATATTTGTTGCAAAATAATCTAACCGCTAATCTTCGAACGTTTTGCGATTGGACAATGTGTTTGTGTGTATAAAGATTTATTTTATTTTATTTTATTTACAGTATACTGCGGTCACGAAGGACCATGCAGGCGGGAATCTATACAGTTGCAAATTTACATGCACAAATGGAGCCGTAAGGCATGCAGGCTCACAGAGAAGAAAAACAAAGCAAACTTATCAGCATATCTAGAAGTATTACAAAAAAACCAGCGCTAGCTGTCTAGATAACAAAGTAATACAGCTCTTAGGAGAGTGACGCATACTACAGGATAAAAGAAACGAAAACAAAAACAAACTAACCCCACCCCCTCCCTTCAAACTTTATTGCTCCCATAATCGAGCACAAACATATAGCAACACGAATTCGTAGAAGAAAAAGTAAAAAACACCAAAATGGAACTCTCCCCGAAATACGTCGGATGTGTAAATACATATTTGCAAATTATGAAGTAGCACTGCATCAATAAAACATGTAATGAAAAAATGGCGAAACACTAGAGTGAAAGAAAAAATAAAAGAAAAAGTCAAATGAACAAATCAGTGATTTACTGCATTTCTAAATCAGTAAGTAGCGCACTTTCAAATGCACTTGCAGATTCTGAAGCAACAATTTTTTCAGGCAGTGAATTCCAATCAGAAATGGTTCGTGGAAAAAATGAATACTTGAAATGATTAGTGCGCGTTTGATATGAAAGTAGATTATGTGCATGTCGATTTCTCGACCTGCGCGACAAAAATGGCTGAATATATGCGTGCGCATTCATATTCAGTTTTTTGTGATAAAGCAAGAATGAAAATTTAACCCTCTATTGCGTGGCGTCCCATATTTGGCACATACCGATTAACATTTTTTTTATAGCGGGTGCAAGAGGACCCAGTGGAGAACGTGACACAGTTAGAGTAATCCTTATAGTTACGTGCACTAAATATAAAAAAGCGCTGCCATCCCTAGAGCAGTATGAAATCTAGACATGAAATAGATTTCGCAGTTTTTCAGCCATGGCAGCAATTTCACTCGCCCACTTTCATAGTGTGCCATATTTGGCACAAACCTTTATCTTCATTAATACAGTCACAATAAATCTGAAAAGTTGTGCACATGTTCTTTTTCATGTAGTTACTGATAAAAGGTGATGAAATAATTTTTCAAATGATTTTCTCATAATTCATGCAATAGAGGGTTAAGTCTTGCTATCTTCCTGCGCGGCTCTAAAGTTGGAATCTTATTTGCCAGCATTGCAGATGACGGTGAATCTGTTCTCTTATATTTGTTAAATATAAAGCGAACTGCCCGCCTCTGTACCATCTCGAGCCTATGCTTATCTTTTTTGTAGTGGGGATCCCAAACTGCACTCTCGTATTCAACTTCAGGCTAAATATAAGTTTTGTAGGCGAGAAGCTTTGCATCGGGGGGCGTGTTTTTCAGTTTGTGCCTAAGTAAGCCAAGTTTGCGAGTGGCTGCCGTACAGATGTTTTCCATGTGGGAGGACCACGTAAGTTTGTTGGACATTGTCAATCCCAAATATTTGTACTCCGTCGCTTCTGCGACGGTGTCATTGCTAATTTTATACGTGTATAAGAAAGGTTGTCTTTTATTGCTTACGTGAAGCAGCACAGTTTTCTCGGAATTCAGGGACATTGACCATGTTGTCCACCATTCGTGGGTTTTCGCTAGACTAGAGTTTAATGAAATTTGGTAGTTTTGGCACGTTACCTTTTTTGAAAATGAAAGAATAATTGGCAAACAGCCTAATTAGGACATCAGGGCACACAGCAGCGGTAATATCGTTCACATACATGAGAAAAAAAATTGGTCCCAAGACGCTTCCATGAGGCACACCAGACTTAACTGGCAAGCGCGTGGAGGCGTAACCATCGACCTCAACGCGCTGAGTTCGGTTGGACAAGTACTGTTCTATCCAATTGATAATAAAAGATGGTAGGCGAGATCTGTGAAGTTTGTTTAGAAGTTTACTGTGGGATACATGGTCAAAAGCTTTGCTGAAATCCAAAAAAGATTAAGTCAATCTGACCAGACAAATCGAAGGTTAAAGCGACCTCATGAATAGTGGTAGTAAGCTGCGTGATTGTTGAAAGGTTTTTACGAAATCCACGTTGGTGATCAGATAGCAGTTTATTACGTTCAAGGAATTCGGTTATGAAATGTGCGAGTACCTGTTCAAGTATTTTGCAGCAGGATGACGTCAGGGATATCGGGTGGTAGTTTTCTTTCCGTAAGCGGTCTCCTTTTTTTGTGAACTGTCACTAGCCGGGCAACACGCCAATCATCTGGAATGATAGCTAGCTTTAAACAGGAACGAAAAATCGCAGTGAGAATATATGACACCGGCTCGGGACACCGGCGCAGGAAAGCATTGGGAATGCATTGGGATCCCATAGACACAAAAACATACCTCGGAACAACTGCAACTACAGGGCTCACCGTCGTATTTACAGTGACGGCTCTGTTACACCTGCATCATCTGCCATTGGTGTCTGGATCCCTTGTGCCGATGTCACTATCGCTATCACTCTTGGTCACCGCACTTCATCTACAGCCACTGAACTGGCTACACTACGGGCTGCTTTTAATTACATTGTAGACCAAACAGCTCAGTCATGAGTCATTTTTACCGACTCAAGAGCGGCGCTGCAGTCTTTGAAGTCTCCACGCACGCAGGACTAACTCGTCATGGACATCAAACGCCTATGCAACAAATCCTGCGACCTCCGTCACCACATTGTTCTGCAGTGGATACGTACTCACTTCGGAATACAAGGCAACGTGCGAGCTGATGACGCTGCCACAGTTGGACATGACGCCTCGAGAGAAATCGTCGAGATACCTTTCTCGAGAAAAGACGCTGGGCACTCGTATCGGCACACAGTTGGCGCCTCCAGCGATCCCTCTGGACAGACGGTAGTCACCAGTATAGGCCTCTTTTCAAGATCGATCCATCGTGTGACTTGGACATGCCGTGCGACCTCCACAGACAAGAGAAAACATGCTTGCACCACATCAGATTAAACGTCGCATACACTAATTACTTTAGGAGCAAGATTAAACTGTCGAATCCACCACTGTGCGTTCAATATAACATCCCAGAAGATCTCAATTATGTTCTCTGTGAATGCAGGCTCTACGCACCAGAGAGACAGTCTCTTAAGGCGTCCTTACATCTTGAACGGGACTCGAACTTGGAGTTCCGATATATTCTGGGTTTATGGCAAAGCAGCAATAGTGCTTCACGTGCCACGAAAGCGCTGTTGACTTCTTTGGGGGCCACGAGCCTGAATGAAACTTTGAAAGTAGTGTAGTCTACGTGTATGTGGCTGTATGTGTTCTGTGTTTATTGGTGTATATATCACAATCACCACACAACACCTGGAGTAGCATGTCAGGCGAAAAGCCAGGCAAACATCTCGAGCTCTTCAATAAAATATTTCTCTCTCTCTCTCGGACATGGTCGGACCAACGCATTAAGTTTCGCTGCGACCATGCTCATAGGGGCTTTTGAAAGCTTGCGTCAAATGAGCCCGAGGGATTTAAAAAAATCTGGTGCAGATTTTAATATATTTGAAGATATCACCTCAATCTATGTGTAGTAACTCATGAGAGATACCAGCCGATGATTCCTTAAGTAAAATGCCATCATCTGCAGCACAAGAATCATGCGAAACGGTTTTGTTCCCGGATATGCGGAGGACCAAGCATTTGCCTGCGCACAAGAATGGATTTCATTTTTCGCACCAACCCGACACTTAAGCGGAAAAAAAATTGATGGTAACAATGATGATGCTGTGTGGCGCTCGAGAATGAATGTGATTCAGAATGGCACTCTTCGTGCTCCGTAATCTACTACAATCTGTAATTTGCAGCGTAGTTCCCAAGCACCACCGATGCATGTGTCTCTCTCCCATCAGGTCACGTGGGCGGGGTCTTAATGCTGCGTTGATCTTTAAGCACTGTCCTCGTTCTCAATGATGCACTACTTGTCTATAGAAAAAAAATTGGAGGCCCTTTAAGCTTCACCTTTAAGAGTTGAACGCCATAGCGATATCTTATTCATAGTGCGTACTTCAATGACTTAGTGCATACTATGTAATTGGTAGCATGCTTTAAACAACGAGCAATTATGAGCGGGAAATGTTTTCGAACTTGCTATGCACCCCTGCGTGGTCTTAAGGGAATACGCGCAGCAACGTGGGTGCCTTTTGTGATGGGTGGCCGTCTTTGAACCACTCTGTCATTATGATATTCACATGTTCTGACACCAGCCATCTCTCCTATTTCTGACTTGCATCACAGACCTGGATGGTATCAAGGTAAAAGCTCACATTCCACTGAGCAACGACATGGTAGTTGGTGCAATATACGATGTTGACATCGCCATTCCTCTGCCGATCTTCCGATGCTGATCAAGGAAGCGAGTGATGACATCAACATCGTCCAAGTATCACGCTTGCGTAACTCGCATTGCGTGAAGATTATCTTCAGAGGCGACACTTTGCCATTTCACGTGAAGGTAGGACACTTTCGACACGTGGTTCGTCCGTTTACACCAAAGCCACTACAACGCCGGTGCCACTACAATGCCACTACAAGTGTCAGAAAATGGGTCATGTCAGCGGAGTTTGCAGGAACGTGGTGGTTTGCCCCCGATGTGCCGAGCCCCACAATGCAGAATTCAGCAGAGCAACTACCTTGAAATGTTGCAACTGCCACGGATCGCTTGAAGCTTCATCAAGAGACTGTTCCGGCAGTGAAGAAAGAATGGAGCGTAATAAAACAGATTGTAAGGGATGGCTCAACACACAAAGAAGCCGCTGATATTGTCAGAAAGCGAAAACGACGTTCCCGTCACCGACGAAGCTCTAGGAATACTGCTGCCCAATCTGGACCGTCACCGCGATGTCATAACCCAGCGGATTACCGGACTTCTATTTTCGTCAACAGCTACCACCACTGCCTCTGCCACCACCACCAGCCAACGCCTTACATTAGCAGGGCCAAGAAGACGAATTTATTTATTTATTTATTTATTTATTTATTTATTTATTTATTTATTTATTCATTTATTTATTCGGTACCTGCATCGCCATTTGCAGGCATTACAGCAGGGGGGGGTATACATCACTAAATCAACAGACATTCATTTCTGCACACAAAGCGCGGTAAAAGTCATCATTACTATGTATTTCAACAATGTTTGACGGAAGAGAATTCCATTCGCTCGTGGTCCTACAAAAAAATGAATAACGCAAAGTGTCACCTTTAAAAGGAAATTCGCGAACTTTCAAGGCATTGTCCCTTCTACGCGAAATATATGATGGCAATGAGATGTATTTGTTTCTGTCTATGCCTGTTTTTGAATAATAAACGCTGTGAAAGAATTTTAGTCTCAGGGCCTTTCTTCTGTCTTTTAGATCCAGCCAGTGAAGTGCGCGCTCACTTTCAGTGATACTGAGGCTGCTGTCGTAATTTCCCGAGACAAATCGTACAGCCTTACCCTGGATTTTTTCTAGCAGGTCAACTAACTGATGAGTATGGGGATCCCAGCTGATACACGCATATTCAAGTACAGAACGTACGTGAGTAAAATACAATCGTTCCTTCAAATGACTAGGTAATTGCCCAAAATTTCGTCGTAGGAAGCCCAATTTGCGTGCTGCCTTTTTCTTTATCTCCTGTACATGCCTGTTCCATCTTAAAACCGAGGTAAGTAAAACACCTAAGTATTTGCATTCCCTAACCTTGCGTAAAATAACGTTTTTTTAATTTGTATTCATATGCCTTATATATGTGTTTCCTTGTAAAGGTGATGTATAAACACTTTAAAACATTTAACGACATTTCCCATTTCGCGCACCAGGTTGAAACCTTATCTAAATCACTCTGAAGGGCATGACAATCAGAATCGCTATCAATAACTCTATACACCACACAGTCATCTGCAAACATTCTGAAAGACGACGTAATGCCGCTAGTGATATCATTTATACATAATAAAAATAAGAGAGGCGCCAAGACAGAGCCCTGAGGTACTCCAGAGGTCACTGCAGCGATTTCAGAGGAGATACCGTTGAGAACTACAGACTGTTGTCTATGTGAAAGGTATTCCGATATCCATGCAATTACTTTTTTGTCCAATTTATAGGCGTGCAATTTGCTAATAAGTAGGTCATGTGCCACAACGTCAAACGCTTTCGATTATCTGTCTATTGTCTATTGCTAAGGCCAAATCGTGGGTGAATTCTACTAGCTGCGTACTACAAGAAAAACCTTGCCTAAACCAATGTTGGTTAGCATTTAATAAATTATGCTTAACAAGATGCGACATAATACAACTATATATAACGTGTTCCATTACTTTGCATGTAATACTAGTCAAGGACACTGGCCTAGGGTTCTCAACGCAGTTTTTAGGTCCACTTTTGTATATAGGCACGGCATTTGCTAATTTCCAGTCAGAAGGAACGGCACCCGTATCTAAACACATTTGAAAAAGACGGCAGAAATACATGCATAAAGAATCACAACAATTACTAAGCAATGCTGCTGCTATATCATCTGGCCCAGTTGCCTTCCTGGGAGAAATCATTGCTAAAAGCTTACGTACACCTTCCAAGGCAAACTCAACTTCGGGCATTGCTTCATTACTTAACGAAAGATCCCCACCTACAACCCGAGCTTGATAATTACTAATTACAGAACAAAAGTAACTGCTAAATACTTCAACTTTGCGCTTGTCATCATCGATAACAGTGCCTAAGTACTCAAGAGGAGGAACGGTGTCATCGTTCTGACCATTACGCCGGATATACTTCCAAAATTCTTTCGTATCTTTTACCAATCGTTCCCCAAGCTGCGCGAAATAGCTTTTCTTAGTCGATTTCGTAAAATTCCCGAAATCAAACTTCAGCCTCTTTAGTTATGATAAGTTTACCGGGGACCTGTGTTTTTTATACTTTAAGTACGCCCTCCGCATCCTGCGCAGCGAGAGGCGCAGTTGCTGATTAAACCATGGTTTGTCCCTATCACGTTTGGATGAAAGCATCCGCGCCGGAACGAACTTATCTCGGAGATAAAAAAGCTTTTTTAAGGTTTTCCCACAACTGCTCAACGCTGAAATCATCCGCTAGTGTATCAAATGTTGGTAAGTACGAATGTAACGACTCATTTGTAGAACCTTTAATGTAATCACCTTTACCATAAAAGAATACTTTTCTCGGTGATTTCCTCACCACAGATGAATTATTGACACTGACATCAGCTACAACAATGTTATGGTCACTCAAACCAGGTATAGCATGGACATCAGATACAATACCAGACCCATTACACAATAACAAGTCCAAGAGGGGATAAGAAGGGATTACACAAAAAGCCACAGTTTCACCGCAAGGGTGAAGCAATGAATGCGATAGCAAAAAATTGTAATGTTATACGAAGTGAGGCTGCCAGCTAACTCTTTTCGGATCCGATCTCACGCAACTCTAGAAAACGCTTGTTTAAGAGAATTCTCTTCGCGTTGAGAGCGCAGCACGTAGAAGGGTACAACGGCCCCCCGCTGTCAGCCGCCGAGAAGGGGAGATAACGCGCGCGCCCGCGCCCGCGCTCGTAAAATCGAACGTCGACCCCCCCCCCCCGCCCGCGGTCGGCCGCCGAGAAGGGGAGATAACGCGCGCGCCCCCCGCTCGTAAAATCGAAGGTCGCTCGAGGGACCCCCCCCCCCTCCCTCGCGTCTTTTCACGCTCACGAACGACGAGCGGGGTTATATATATACATATACATATACGGCAAATGACGCCGACGCCGACGGCGAAAACCAGCCGCGAGTGTCCATATAATTGCTATCGCAATAATAACAAGAGGGGGATTACACAATAACAAGAGGGTATTACACAATAACAAGTCCAAGAGGGGATAAAGGCGCTGGCGGATGTCATGTGACCGTCCTTACCACCACTGCGCGTCCACACAGAGACGACACAAGATTCTACCAAGGATCTCCGCGACGAAGACATACGTGTCATCATTGTGTTGAGGTCACTGATCAGCACAATGCGCACACTCCTCATCGGTTTGACAACCCCATCAGCTCGAAGCGCACTGCAAGTGCTGGATACTTTGGAGCCAGTCCTTGCAAGCCTTCTTAACATCATGGATTGCAGTGTACTTCATCTAGGACCGTCAAATTTGTCCTGCACTTTGTGACATTTCGCAGGTCTATGACTTTCTGGGCATGCGCGCTACACGCTGCTATGCGTGCAAGCGTATTATTTTCCCTCTCTTTCCTTCTTCCCTTCTCTATTCTTTTCCTCCCTCTTCCCCCCTTCTCACATGTATGGTAGCCAACCGGGTGCAACCTGGTTAACCTCCCGGCCTTTCCTTCGCTTGTTTTCTCTCGCCCTCTCTCTCTCTGACGCCCGATGGCAATTTACGCTTGTACCAGGCAATATTACTGTGATTTTATATGTTGTATTGTGACGCTTGTATACAGGACGCGTGTGTTTGTAAAGCATGAAAGTTACTTTCACTGCATTTCCAACCAGAGGAAGTTATTTTCAATGTAATTCCAAGCAGAAGCGTGGCTGTGTGGTAGAACACCTGCTTGCCACGCAGACGGCATGGCTTCGATCCTCACTCAGACCCGGAAATATTATTATTTATTTTATTTGCATCTTTATTTTTCGGTCACGGACAAGATGATGATTTTTCGCTCACAACCAACGACGCCGCCGCCGACGCCGGAATTTCTGCGAAACGAGCTCTTTAACTCTGTCGCGTTAATATTCCTTCACGAGGCAGCGCTAATTGTCATTGGCCTTTTTAATAGTGTGTATAAAACGTTACCTTAGGACACCTCGAAAAACATTTTGAGCTACTGGAGCGACTGCTGAGAGATAGTTCTCGAATATCTACGTTGAAGTCGCCGACTAGTATAAAGGGTATGTTCTTGCAGGTGTTTTATAATATTAAGGCGAAAGCCTTAAATGTCTCATGCTCACGTCCGTCCGGCGTCCATCCGTCCGTCCGTGCCCGTCCGTGTCCATCCGTCCGTCCACCAGTGTCCGTCCGTCCGTCCGTCCGTCCGTCCGTCCGTGTCCCCGTCTGCCCCTGGCATCTCAACGTCTCTCCCACCAGCCGCCCATCTATTGTCGTCGCCAGCCAGCCCACGTCAACTCGACCAGTCAAGCATCCGTGTTTTGGTCAGACTGAACTCGGGTTCTTCTCCGCTCGGCCGCTCAGCCTCGTTAGAGCTAGACTATCTGGTTTAGATCATTGAACTTACGTTTTGGTTGTAATTAGGAGTGGTGTACCGTGTGCAGTGAACTTTTTACTAAGTGTAATTTTGTGTACATGTATAGTTTTCCCTTTAATTCTTGATCAAATGTTTCATGTTTCGGTTTGTTAAACCAACTGCTTTGTCAATAAGACTCTCAGGGGTTCAGCCATAGAGGGCCGTTGCGAACCAAAAGAAGAATTTGCATCACAACACCCAAGGTGCACGTCTGCTTCTTCAAGACTTCTCGTAGAAGTTTCGTAGCTTTTAAGGCGAAAGCCTTTAATGTCTCATGCTCACGTCCGTCCGTCCGTCCGTCCATCCGTCCGTGTCCGTCCGTCCATTCGTCCGTCCATCCATCCGTCCGTCCGTCCATCCGCGTGTCCGTCTCCATCCGTCCGTCCATCCGTCCGTTTCTGTCCGTCCGTCCGTCCGTTCACCCGTGTCAGACCGTCCCTCCGTCCATGTCCGTCCGTCCCTCCGTCCATGTGTCCCTCCGTCCGTCATTACGTGTTCGTCCATCCGTCCGTCCGACAAAACAAAAAGACATAACATAGTCAGTCCAATGGCCACAAGCTTTCACCTAACACACTTTGGAATGTACAAAGTGTCCTTCAATTTTTTCTGCCAGAATTATGATTGATATTAGACTATTGTTAAACTTTTTTTTGTCTGACATATGTTACCCGAGCGCCCCATATAATGTAAATTGAGTGACATAAAGTGACAGGAAGAGTCGACCACAGAGCTAGTTTCTCAGGTCGGTAATGTCTACATTGACGTCGCCGACTACTATAAAAGGTTTGTGCTTGTAGGTGTTTTATATTGTTCTATTACAATTATGATTGATATTAGTATATTGTTAAACCTTTTCTTGTGTCTCACATATCGTGCCTTACCCGAGTGTTTCCGAGCATTATCCCATATAGTAAAGCCGGACAAGCATCGCCCCTAAAGTGCTTCGCCCCTAAAAGGTTGCACTAGCCGAGTAAAGCTTAAGAAAAAGCGAAGCTGTTCTATTGAAGGGCTTAACGTGGCCTTCTTGGCTGATGCTAGGTCTTTCCTTGAAGTAGACAGAGTAGAGTCGAACCACAGCGTGTCCCAAACCTCCGCTTTCCGGATCCGCGCTCGGTGTGAACGTGCATAAGTCCTGCAGTCCGCAGAAATTTCGACAACATTTGCGTTGCTTTTCGTGACTACTTTGATCTACCCCACGGTCTCAGGTTAACGTCGACGGTTAAAGTGTTTCCGTGTAGATAATCTAGAGTTGGACGAGATTTAAGTCTTTCATCTTCTGGATGAAGCAGTAGCTAACGATATTCCTGATGCGCTCCTCCACAGGCTGTCATAGCAGTCGGCGGTGTCGGCCCTTTCAATCTTAAGTGAACATGCGTCGGTGGATGCTACACTGAGGCGTAGATAGCACAGCGCTGTTTCTTCGCCCCTGGAAATAAGGAAGGAAACACATTCATTTACAGAAAGGGGTTTGAGGCGCGGCGCCAGCTTGCGCCGCCATTCGTACCTATAGGCTGCCCTCAGTCCACGGCGCCGCAGCAGATGCCACCCTGAGTGCCCTGTCGATCAAACTGATTTTTTCGACAAGGTTATCGCCGGCCAGCAACTCCTCCCATCACTCCACACTCACGTGGTCAACGTTGAGGGGGGGGGGGCAGGCCGGAGGTGATCTGGCATCTCCATGCAGTGTGTATTAGTGTTGGTTTCTCAGAGCATCATGGGCAGTGTGCAGGGTATTCTGTTTTGTGCATTTTATTGGGAAAATGTGTTTGGGCAGGTTCTGCTCCGGATTAAACGCCACCTGACCATGTCCTCCTTTTTGAGCTTCCCGTGGAAAGACAAGCCAGCAGCTGTAGCTGCAGCGATGGGTCGAACGAAGGCAAAATGATGTTGAGTGAACTAAGGTGCGTACCATTTCTGCAATGTCATACTGTGCGCTGCCTTCCTTAAGTGTTCAGTCGCGTGAACCCTTGATAAAGACGCGCAAACGAGGTTCTTTTCCTTCGCGAGCTTCCTTGGCAGCTTCAATGGTGAGGTCTTTGCCAAGCGCAGCACACTTCAACGGGAACATCTACATTCGGTTGCCACGTTCGCAGAGGTGTACTTTTATTCACATTCAGCAGCGTTTCGGTCATTTGCGCGCCAAAACAGCTTTGCGTACAGAAAGACCCCCGGCAGACCATACAATCAGCACTATGTTTGCGTTGTTTTGTGCACCGAGTTTGCTTCTTTTGAATACCCATGTACGTCTCCAAACACCGCGCACGCATAATACTAAGCTTGCTATTGTCTCTGCCTTAAAGCGCTCAAAGCAACACAGAAAAACGAGCCTCTCAGACATCTTTATTGTTCTTAGAGATGTTGCTTTGGTAACTTTTGTAGGAAACCGAGCAAAAAAAATTCCCGCCACACTAATGGCCCCTACATAGCCCGCGACGTACCGCCAGCAGAAATCTTCCGTAATTGAGATTTTTTTAGTATTTTTTTCTTTTTGTCACCATTATTACATATTCATTTCCAGCAGTGCCAAAAGACACGACCGTTATTTCACGTAGCGTTCATTTCTGCTCGTCCTTAGCATGTTGGTGGGCGCGCCTAACCGCAAGAACTGCATCAAAAGAAAAAATGGCTCTTCAGCCGGTCATTTGTCAAATGTCGTGTGTTCTGCTCTAGTGCGGGCGCAGCACGCAAACACAAAACAAAAGGGGGATCCGACCGAGGACAAGATGGCTCGATCTTTTCTGTATCCATCTTATTCCTAGTGCGCGCATGCTCTTGAATGCGCGTTCTCACCCTTAACGTAATAATTTGAAAAGAAACTCAACGAAATAGTTATTCGTGTGGTTGACTGTTATCACAACAAAATTACCGAGGTAATCATGTAAGCAGCGACGTATGCGTGCATACGGTAGGGACGTAAGGGGTGTTGCACCCCCCATTGTCGCCTCAAGGGGGGACGCAAATTCTGACCCAGAATTTTACTCAGTCGGAGCTTTCAAGTCATTTTTTTAATGCACAAGGAAGGTTGTGCTTGCGCGTTTTTAAATGCGAATGCATTTCATAGTCGGGCTATGTCAGGCATCCGGCGTTGGCGTTGTGCGGCGTTGGCGTTGTCCGCGGAGGAGGAGGAGGAGGATAGGTTGAGGAGGTGTGCGCGCCGGCAGGTGTAAGATGTGAAGCATCTTATGGCGAAGCTTAATCCGGTGGTGGTGGTGTACGGCGTGACCGCCCTTACTGCGCATGCGCAAACCCTTTCAAAAAAAATAAAAATAAAAAAAACCTCCTCTCTCCCTCCCCTAGGCATCCCTCCCCGCGGCAACCACACCCTCACTGCGCATGCGCCTCCCCTCCTCTCTCCCCTGCTACGCTCCCCCCCTCTCTCCTCTAGGCATCCCTGCCCGCGCCGTCCACACTACCACTGCGCATGCGCGTCCCACCTCTCTTCTCTCCTACGCTCCCCTCTCTCTTCTCTAGGCATCTCTGCCCGCTGCGTCCACACTCCCACTGCGCATGCGCGCCCCCCTCTCTCTCTCCTACGCTCCCCCCCCCCTCTCCCTCTCTCGCCTCGCGACGCCGACGCAGGCAGCGTCTGCTAGCGAGTTTCTTGGTTGAAAAAACCGACTGCTCGCGCTGCACAACCGTTCACTGGCCACCCCGTATATATGGCAATGAATCTTGACCTCCAAGGTGGTGCCGGTGGGAGATTTCTCCTGTGCGTTGTTGAACAATAAAAATTCGCAGCGTGCGCGTTAACTAAAAGCGGTCTGCGGCGGAGCTCGGGAGAGCTATATATGAAAAAAAAAATTAAAAAAGTAAATAAAAAAATTAAAAAAAACAAGAAAAAAGCAAAAAAAAGGCGCTGCGCCGTGCTCCCGACCGGGCTGCAGAAATTAGGCGCCTTTTCCTTCTTCGAACCACAACCACCATATATAAATGGAGTGAAGCGCGCGCGAAATGCATTCGCATTTCCTCACGATTCCCTTCGGGGAGGTGGGGGGCTTTTTTTTTGTGTGTGTGTTTTCCAGCAAAAAGAGGTAGTTTTAGAATAGGGTAGGCAAAGCTTTGCGTTAGCGTTTGTGGCCATTCCTCATGCATCATATGCTTTCCTCTCGGGCGCACACGTAGTGTGTACGTACCAGTAGAACGCTTTCTTTGCGCGCCTAATTATAAAACAGCCTATTGGCTACCAACGACCTGTGACGTTGCATTCAAAGAACTGTTTGCTTCCCGTCTTTACCCCCGAATGCCGGGGATCAATGGCATATATGTCTGCGACAAATCCAGTCGCGCTCAATATGAGGTGCAACACGCTGGCTGTGGCTAAAGTGACTCCAAGCGTGAACAATGACACCGAAAAACATTAAATTGGTTCAGGAAGTACCGCGAATGGAGAGTTTTATTCACCAATTTTTTCTATATAGGTGCCAGTTTCCAGTTTTCGCGCCATTTTGAGTAGAGACAGCGTGTTGCAACTCATATTGAGCGCGATTGTACATCAGCGTTTCCTGGTCAGGCTTGGTGATGCGCTTACGGTAGGAAGACGCTACAAAGTACACAGGACACAGTGTTAACAGGACAAGCGCAAACAAACAAACTCGGTGTACAGAACAACGCAAACTTGGTGTACAAAACAACGCAAGCATGGTGCTCATTGTATGGTCTGCCGAGGGTCTTTCTGCGCTTGTCCTGTTAACACTGTGTCCTGTGTACTTTGTAGCGTCTTCCTACCGTAAGCGCATCACCAAGCCGAAACATGAACCAACTAGCCCCTTTCGTCACATTACTGACGTTTCTTGTTCATTATAAATGTGGAGCTGCTTAGGCCAGCCGCTGGATGTAATGTATCCCCAGAAAATCATCATCATCATGAACGGGCACGTGCCATGTTCATCCTCTTCCTCCTGTTCGTCCTCTTCGTCATCTTCTGCTATGTTCACACAACACGTGTGCTGGTTTTTCCGGCGCACAATGCTGATAACTTCGATGAGTGACAGAACGAGTACAGAAAAAGAGAAAGAAAGAGAGACAAGAGAAAGAGATAACAAGAAAGAGGAGAGAAATTCTAGTTGAAAAAAATTTATTGATGAGGTGGAATTTGAACCTGAGTATTTGCAAGCCAAAGGCAAGCATCGTAACCACTCGGCTATCCAGGCCTTTTTTTTTTCTTTAATGCATCGAAAAATTACTTGTAATTGTGTATCACTTTCGTTTGTTGTATTCATATTTTTCATATTTATTTTCCTGTAACAAATTCTGTTCACTTGTAAAATTGCTATCAGGACTACAACGACCAGCACAAATGGCTTGTTCCGAAAAGGCGTACTAATTACCTAATGTAATCACTAGTCTACAATGTCCCTTCACTTTTCAATAAATTCCAAAACGGAGGTATTGACGTCCATGCCTCAACCCGAAAAAAAATGAAACAGCATTTTTGTTTTTCAATGATCCATGACGCCTGTGTGTGAAAACAAATGAATGGATATATTAAACTGCTGCTAATTTATCGCCCTCTTTCTTGATATACTTTTGGTACTTATCCTAGTTTAGGTTATGACAAGAAGTTGCTTTTTCTCACTGCTTTTTACTATTCTATAACTCTGTCGAATGACCACTGTTGTACACAAACTCATTTCTAATATGTTTTGACTAATACAACCCATATACGTTTACATACTTTATTTTGTTGTACGCTGTCTTTAGTGCTGTCATAAAGGGCCTTCAGGCACTTTCAAGCTGTTTACAAGAGCTTTTTGCCTGAAGGGTCCTCAACAAATCGTAACGAAATGTTGGAAATAAAGATTTGATTGATTGATTGATTGATTGATTGATTGATTGATTGATTGATTGATTGATTGATTGATTGATTGATTGATTGATTGATTGATTGATTGATTGATTGAATTAATTAATGTCAACTGCACGGGTTGGCAAGCTCAGCATAACATAGCCTTGTCGAGTAAAGTATAGTAAGCGTGTTGTAAAGGAAAGTAAGGGCGATGATGAGAGATGTGACGGTGAGGAGGAGGGAAATAAGCGGTGGAGAGAGTAAAGCATATCATTGGAAGAAAGAGAGAAATAGAGAGAAAGAAAGGAAAGGAAGACAGAATGAGAAAGTATCAAACAAAGATAGAGAAAAATAAATAGAAAAGAGAAAGAGGTAGAAAGAAAGAGAAAACGAGAACTGGAGAGAGAGAGAAAGAGAAAAATATAGAAAGAAAAGAGGGAGCGAGAAATACAGAGATAGGGAATGAATGAAAAGAAAAACAAACGAAGATGTAATGAGCAAGAAACACAGAGAAAGAAAGCTATAGAAAGAAAAAAAAGACATAAAAGTGATAAAAAAACTGAGAGCAAGAGAGAGGAAAGAGAGAGGAAAATAAACAAAACAAGGAAGGCCGCCCAGTGCGCTGTTCCTTCAGGATTGGCACCACTTCTGTGCGACTGTCCGAATTTTTTTTGCATCAACTTTGCATCTTTTTTTTTTCATTTTTTGCAAGGTGCTCTTTCGAACTCGACCGACAAGGGGGGAAGGCGGGTGCTTGCGAAAAAACATTGCCCCCCCCCCCCCCCCCCCCCAATGAGGAACCCTGCGAACGCCTTTGAGCAGAGCTGAGGAAAGACTTGGTGTAAGTGTCAGCGCATGCCAGCAGCTTCAGGCAATTACAGGCGTTCGAACAATGTAGGTGTCTTCAATGGCTACACTGCCTTACGACTGGCTAATGATCAAGAAAGGCACATTCAGAGTGAGTGGACTAAGTATGGTGATATCTTCGCGCTGCTGCTATTGACTGGCACACTTCCTGTAATTGTGAGATACTTTCCTTCGTCTTAATGAATATTTTTTTCTAGGTTTCAAAACTTCTGCAATCTTCGGTTGAAGAAATTCCTTGGTCTTGCATTAGAATTGCTCTTGTAGCATGCTTCAGCCTGTGTCATTAGGTGTTTTGCCTTCTCTTTTATAGCGTGCTTTCGAAACTTCGCTTTTAGTGACTTTCTGTACGATCTGTCGCCTTTGAACTTGTCTGTGCACCTTTCTTTTCCTGTACATACTGTCTTCCAATGACAGCAGTAAAGCTTTAGCTCGCTTTTCGTTTTTCTCTCGGGATGCGTTAATGGGTTTCCACGGTAACGACCGTTTTTATATACAATTTACGGATATGCACTAGGTTCATAAATTCCGATAATGCCTTTCAGCACTTTACTACCACCCGTAGTCGTTTGCTGCTATGGAGAACAGTGATACAAACAATAGTCCT
>JALIZH010024984.1:0-20896 GCA_030522465.1 Rhipicephalus appendiculatus | reverse complement strand
AGAGGTTCCAAGCCTGAAGCAAGTGCAGAGTTGGGAGGCTTTCTGTGATTCTCTGTAGTTTTCTCCGTCCTTCTTTCCTTTTCTCTCTTTCAGTTTTCTCTCTTTGCTTCTAGTTATTTATTTCCCACTCTCTGTCTATTTATTTGTTTTCTCTTTCTTCCTATTTCTTCCATTTCTTTTTTTTTCTCGCTCTGTCTGTCTATTTCTCGCTTGCTTCTTCGTTCTTCCCATCTTTTTCTCTCTCTATTTCATACTCTGACTCTTTCTCTTCCCTGTTTGTTGTTTTTTCTGACTTTCTTTCTCTCTATTTATCTCTTCCTGACTCTTTCTAGCACTACGCTCCTCAAATCTCTCCTTCTCACCCTTACCTCCCTTTTTCCACCCCCCTCGCTATACAATTCCATACAAGACTATGCCATGCTCTGTTAGCGGGACCGGACGGCCGAGTGCTTAAGATGCTCGCCTTCGAATCGTAAGAACGCGGCTCGAGTGCCGCCTCGCCAATAGATGTTACTCGCCAATAAATTTTCCGTTTCTTTTCTTTCTATCTTTCTCTCGCTCTATTGGTTCTCTCGCCCATCATTTTATTGTATCCCGCGCTGGCGACAAAGGCGATGAAGAAGAGGACGAAGTGAGCGCCTGCTGGTTCAGCATCATGATAATTTCTGTGTCCGACAGACAAATTACGGTGAACCGCAACAGCTCCGCTGCTGAAATTTATAGCGCAATACTGCGGTAAAGCCTTTGCAAAAGTCTGCAAAGATGGCGTCGATTTGATGGTCCAGGTCTAGTGCATAACAGATGTCATGAGCGAATTCGGATCTTGGCGTAAAAGTGCTCAGGCTACAGTGACATCCACTTGGTGGGGTGTTAGAATACTGTTGTCCTGAATCAGGGCTCGGCAGTATCCAAGATACATGTATCTTAGATACTATCTTAGATACTCTTCGGGTATCTTGTATCTGTATCGCGATACGTCTCGCAAAACGGGTATGTGTATCTGTATTTCCGATACATTCAATAATGTATCGTGTATTTTAAGATACAAGCTACTGCTATAGAAACGCCTCCCTGCGAAACAACAAACGTCGACTGAACTCTGCTTCTCAAGCAGATACTGCTGCCACTAAGCCACCTCAATGAAGCTGACGACAGTGATATTCATTTGTGTTTCCGCGAGAGTGTTCCAGTGAGCATAGGAAATAAGGTCTATACGCGTCTTTATTGGTGGAGCAGGGTCACGTGATGGCGCTCGAGCCATCTCGACAAAAACAAGCGCGCGAACGTCTACGTGCAGCCGACTTTTTGTTTCTCGGTGTTTTCTTTCTTTTTAGCTGTGTCGATGCCATGAATCTTGTTTGTAGCCACGGTACTGTGCTGCGTACTCCAATGCGTGCGGCGTCTTTCGCTCAAATTCGGTTGCGGCTAAAGTGTTCTTATTGAAATTGTCTTGCGTGGTACTTTGTTACAAATTCTCAAAAATGCAAGAATGGGCTTGCTTTGTGTCTCGCTGCTTTCACACAGAGGTTTCACAGATCTCGTCGATGTAAGCTTGAGTTGCACACTATGTGACTTATATGCAAATTAGATTATAAGTACCGTCCCAACACCGGTGTCAATGCTATATGCAGTAGTACAAGCATTTACGTAACAGATGATATTTTGGCGTACTGTATCATTGTTCTTCGTGCTAAATTACGGAAGAAGTTTTTTTTTAATGATAGCTTGATTGTTAGCACAAGTGCTCTCTTTGCTGTCCTCCGTTTGCATTCCACACATTTCCTAGGCCACTGTGTAGTTTGTTCTTTTTTTCGTTTGTTAACTGTAATAAGTCTTCTGTAACCTCCTCCACTATTCCTTCTCTTACTTATTCTAATTTTTATTTGTCTGCGTCATTGTTACTATATACATACCTACATTCCATGTGAGTTTACTGTTCAGGCGATGTTAGGGCAACGGTAAAATAATCTGAGCGTGCCTAGTGCTTACAGGAACGAAAATTCTGCTTACAATTTAATAAAACAGCAAAATGGAGTTTACATAATAATAATGAAAATTATAACAACAAATCTTAAAGTCGTTGGAAAGGGGATTTTAGAAACATAATACCAAGTACTACGGTTTTCTCATCAGCGTCCCTACGAGCCCTTTAGTGCTTCCGTGGCCACCGAGTTTTCTATTGTCTGACCTTAACACCTAAGTTGACGATACATCATGCTCTATTCTCATAGCTTTTAGGGGTGCCACTTGTATCGTGTCTATAAAGGGTGTCACGTAACTAGAACCAAATATTTGCAAAGAAGAAGTTAACCTCAACTGAATAAAACCAACGATGGGGTTTACCGCCATGTGGCTCTCGTTAGGGGTATTTGGATACTGCGCTTAATTTCTCGACTAAGATGAAGAATGTAACACTTCTGTTATTTATTTTGGGGCCAAGTGCGTTTCTTTACGTTTTATAGGGAATTCTAAAAGGACAGATGTGATTTTTTTGTGGAAAGGTACATGCTATAGTAATAATTCTTCCGCCGTCTAAAGAGAGCCGGAGAAATATGACCATGTTACGGCGCTCGCAAGCTTTATATATTGGGCTGCAGCTCTGAAAGACTTGCTTCGAGCGACCCAACCGGCAAGCGGACCGCGGCTCAATGAGCGGCCGTGGCTTAGGCATCGGCTCCACAGCGCGTCAAAATTTCTGACCGCCACACACGGCAAAGAAACACCATCGTCCCTGACAAGCGACAAGCTGACAGCCCGCGCGGCGGTTGTTTCGCTCCAAGCGCGTTTAAGAGCGCTGCAGTACGATAGCGCATGAGCGCAGTCAGGTGGCTTTATTTGATATTTCGTGTGCTTTCTTTAAAAGCCAGAAAATATTTGCCATGGCGAATGTACTCCGCCAAAAAACAATTGCTTCGGTCATTTTTAAATGCGTTCTACGATGTGACGAAGCGCACTCAGCCCTAAAGTGAATTGTAAGAATGTTGCATAATTGACCACAGTAAATCAACCAAGTAAACGCAATATAAAAATACCAGAACGAGCGCCACGTGACGGTAAACTATATGTCATTGGTTTCGTTCAGTCATAGTTAAACGCTATTTTTTTTATATTTGCTTATCCTTACGTGAAATACCCTGTGTACTTATTCACAGACATTTTTTATTGCGGAATTGCCTTGCTATTTGACTTAGGTATATTCGCTTTCCTTTTTTTAGGTCCCAGTAAAGTCCATTTTTTTTTGTGTTACAGAAAAGCAGATAAGCAGGCTAGAAGTTGCAATAGTGTGAATAGCAGTGATATCCTGCGACGCTTTTTGCCACGTAAAATACATCTGAGAAGCTTCTGGGCGAAGTTCTCTCGGAGAAGAAATGGTAAAAGATTGCACGTTAGTCAGTATGCTGCTAGCGAACACTTTAAGCAATGTAGAACATGGAAAATCACTGCAGTTTTATGTCCTGAGTGAACTGTGAGCGCTGACTCGGTAGTTATCGTCTTCACATGATGCTTCACAAAAAATATCGCTACCAGCGTTGTCGCTGCTCTACACCTGTAGGGTGATGCGGTACTACGAAAACGGTAATACGCTTACGGACAAGGTAAGACTCTGCACCGGTTTCTGGCCATCTTGCGGAGGCTTCTTATTGAAGTTCTCGCAATTAGACGGCAACCCGCTTGCTGGTCGCCAAGTAGAGCAGCGACAGCCATCAAATACAAAAGTGTCAAGTAAACAAATGCCAATAACTTGTGTGGGAATGAAACTAATATACATTAAGCGAGAAAAACATAACTTTCGGGATTCAAACATATATTTAATTAAAATAAACAAAGTTGGTCGTAGTTAAGACATTTTCAAGCAAACAATTCTGTACATAGGTATTTGCAGCGTCATTATATAGATCTATAATAGCAAATTTACAAATGTATCGAAGTATCTTAAGATACAATTTAGAAGTATCGTATCGGATACATTCATTCCGGAAGTATCTTGCATCTGTATCTCCAATACTTCTTGCCCGAGTATCTTGTATCGTATCGCGATACAATTTCAAAGTATCTTTGCCCAGCCCTGTCCTGAATTAACCTACATGTACCTAGATTTGACTTCAAGTGGATGCCAAGGAAAGTGGCCTGTAGATTGATATGTATTCTTTATACCCAGCCTTGTGTTAGAACATTACTTTTGTAACTTCGCAAGTTCATGGAATGGCACTTTTTTGTAGAAATGTATTTTATATCACAATAATAAACCTGCTGTACCACCACGCATACCGTGTTAGAAAGGAATTGTGAGCACTATCAGAACTACTACATTTCTTCTTCAGGATCTAAATTTGAAGCCATGTTAAGGAACAATTGATGTGTACACATTTAGTTCATATACAGAAAGCCGTGATTTCGGACGGAAAATAGAGATTTTTAACAAAGCTGTTGACAAAACAGAATTAAAATACAAAATTAATGCAGGAGCAATAACATGGGGATCATTATGGAGACATCACTTATTATGAAGGACTTATTAATTATTAGGAATAGAACCCCGACGTTTTTGAGGACTTGATTTTAGAATGTTAAGTAAAGTAATCGTGTATAACAAATCTTTGACGGCGTTAGGTTTTAGTCGTAGTTCGTCTCTTGTAGCTTGAATCATGTGGATACAAGATGGTCGCCAGAGGGTCTTAGCCACCTTATGTTTAGCGAGGAGGCGAGTGAGACCCAGAATATCTCTAGTCATTCTTGTTAGTCGAGCATTTCCTTTTTTTGTTTTAGGTAGTGCTTAGGGACTGAGGTATAAGTATACGATGACATTGAAAACTCGAAATCCACAAAATAATCAAGCAAGAAAATTAGCAATATACTGGTTATCAGCATGTGTGAAGAAATAAAAAGATCCATGTACTAAGAAATGCAATGAATAGACTCACACGATAAAATTGTCCAAGTCCTTGATTACATTGTTAACCTTGCCGTTGCTTGTAAAAGGAAATAATCGGAAGAAGACCTGGCAGCAGCGAGGCCAGAACTGATAGAGCTCAGCTCCTTGGAAGATCACGAATATCCGCTTCAAGATAGCAGTCAATTCTTCACGCGCACGGCTGTCACTCTTTATCCGTGGAATTAAGAATGATGCGATGTTGTTTGCAGCGCATTCCATTGATTTTCAATCCAAGGTATAGTGGCTTGCCTTTGGCTTTATCTATTTCTTCTTCTAGGTAACTGAATGCCGTCTAAGAGACAGAAAAAATACAGTAGACATAAAGCAACCATGTTAGAATACAATGAGTACCGTAAAATATTTTGATGTCAGCTAGCGCTTTTGCATTGTTTCCTTTGAGAACACGAATGCGTCCCTCGCAGCAATACACGTTCCTTTATGCTCATTTTTCTTCGTATTTTCTTGTATAAAGTGCGTTCTTCTTATCGTTACCTGTTATTCATATTTATACGTTATGCTTGTGTGAGCACTAAAACCTTAAGATCGCGTAATTTATTGATGAATTGACTTTATTGATTGATTGATTGATTATTTTCCCTAAGAGAGAGCGCGTCTGCCAAGCCTAGAAGATGTTTCCGAGTAATTCGAAAGAGCTCTAGTAAAAATGCGATTTTGCCTTTCGCAAATTCAACGAGCCCTTTTTCTGCGTATTTCACATGCCCACATGTTTCAGGCATCGCTGTCTGGATCAGTCAGCAGTACCGAACGGTTCTGCCTTTCGGTTCGGTATCATTGGATCAAAACTTGATGGATGAACTGTTCAAGCGCTTGAAGATTTCCTTATTTTAATGCAGGGGTCGGCAACCTGCGCCCTGCAGGCCAGTATTATGCGCCCCCCCCCCCCAGCATGACGTCAAGCCCCCCCCCCCCAGCATGACGTCAGAAGCCCCCCCCCCCCCCCCCCTAAATGACCGATAAAGACCTCCTGACTAAGCGAAGAACACATTCATGAATTTTCTTGCCGTCATGAATTTTCTTGTCTTGTAAGAGTATGCGCAGTAATAGTATATTATAATGTTCCTTCAATAAAAATTTTCATTTGAAAGTCAGCGCTCGTCTTGTGTCTATTCTTTTCTTAGTCCTTGTTCTTTCGCACTGTTTTGCCTCTACCAGCTATGAATCGTTACCAGCTTGCCCTAGTTTTCAATTCTACTCAAATTCATAGGTGTACGTGTATGAGATAGGGAAGAGAGCAGCGTGGATCAGAGAACAAGCAGGTCTAGGCATATTACCACGTGTGTTTAGTGCTTTATTTTGATGTGCTCGGCTTACACCCACAAAGACTGTTAGCAACGCAAGGATGCAGACCGCGCTTCAACGCTTCAGAAGCTACGCGATTGTTCAGGATTATTCTCTTAAGATTACGCACAGGACGCGAATCGTAAAGTTTATTCGAGAGCTGACGCGAGCATCGACGATAAGTTTAGGATGTTCCATGCCGTATGTATTAAGGTAGACGCACCTCACCGTACATCACATTATCAACAGCCGACGCTCTGTTCGTCGCTATCAGTGTACCCCCCGCCCTCAAAAGTTTTCGGAACACGAAATTTCCGAAAATGATATATTCCCGCTTTGTCTTTGAACATAGTCCCCAAACAGATGTTCCAGCTTGTAGTAGTCCTTGCGACCTACGCAGCTACCTGCTAGGTTAGATGCGCCGTGCACGAACAGAGCAGAAATTCGCAATTTCAGTGGAGCCCGCGTTACCGTAAACTTTTGGGAGCGGGTGTACAGCGTGCATTGCTTGCTCGCAGTGACGTTCCGTTTCCCGACCACAACTTCAAGCCGAATAAACAGTTTCATCTTGGACACGCCTACTGCTGCCTTCCGTCCAAAACGCTACCCTGTGAAAAATATCCTATTGTCACGTCAGGAGAAGGAGCGATAACAGACGGTCACTTGGAACTTCGGGATGGCTACTACGCGACAGGTAGCGCAGCCGAAGACGGCGGGGGCGAGGTGGAGAGACGAAGTTAAGGAACTTGTAGGCATAAAATGGAATGAGCTCGCGCAGCAGAGGGTGGGTTCCCGAACATCGGGAGAGACCTTCGTCCTGCAGCCGACGTAAGACAGGCCGATGATGGTGATGCTCTGGCATTTCGATCAAGGTAACTTGCAGGTTGCCGACACAGAGAGCTAAAAGCATTTCATGCTTAAAAGTGTGTATGCCGTCTAAGTATACATGGGCGTCACGTGAACGTCGTCTCCTGACCATCTGTTCAGTATTAACATGTGGTACATTTGTATCCGATGATTGTCACGAAAAGTAGCATTGCATATGAAGAAACGACATAAAACAGTGAGCCGGCTGTAGAATTATCATGTAGTTATTCAAGAGAGAGAATAATGTAGGGGCACGAATATTCAGTCTCTGGGTAGCAATTTCCAACCGTTCTCTTCAGCTTAACGCAGATTGTACGTTACATATTTATAGTGATTCCTTGATTTATTCCGTGCTCTTAAAATGTAAATTTCAATATTACATTGTATCATACGTTAGAAAATTAGCTCATGCATACTTACCACCAATCTCTTGTCCGATGCAGACTTTCCAAAGCCAAGATCTCGCATTACCCCCATGCAGAAGTTTCTGTTTTCCAGCCACACGTTTCCGTTCATCGTCGCGAATCCTAGATATGAAAATGCCGTTTAGCTGAGGCGCAATCGCCTTAAAAGTAGCGCATGCATTTAATGTACTCTCAGCAGACAGGCTACTGAAACTAGCCATGAGTCAAAGGAAAGAATAAAAAAAACCACTTTAAAGAGACTTCTTCCACAAGTTCTGCCGCAGATTGTTCCTATATTTGTGGCCGAGAATATGTGCGTGGTGCCCATCACTTTCGCTCCGTAACTACGAGGCCTTACTGTTTAACTGGAGGCGTTTGAAACGACCGCATTCAATGTGAAGTGGAATTAAGAAAAAATGCTCCTGTGCCTTGATTTATATCACCAGTAAAGAGCCCCGGATGATTGAAGTTAATCCTGAATCTTCCAACTATGCCGTCCCGTATAGGCTGAATGTTTCTAGGTAAGCCCATATGCTGAAAAAAAAAAACTTTTGTACCGTAAATTTGTAGATTTTGAACACTATGCAATAAGCACTATAGCTTATTAATCGATGCGCGTGGCTATAATACGCGCGTGATCGACATAAGCGACAGTCGCAGTGACACAATAAAGGAGCACGGGGCGGGGCATGAGGTACGAAGTTTGGGTAACCTTGAAGTAGGTGTCGCGTTCAACTATTCTTAAGTTAGGCCACATAGTTGGCTAAATTATTTCGAGCTAAGTTAAGAAACAGAAATAAAGACTAGCAGTACGCAGGTGCCGTCCTTTATGGGTCGTATTTTGAGACGCTTGTAAGAAGTAATTATTCACGAAGCAGCCGTGACTTGGGTTTTCCACCAATGAAATCTGATGCCGATTGTTGTGTATCCCTAAAACTGTTCCGAGGCACTATTAAGTCTCTAAAACTGTGCCGAAGTATTAGTAATACCATTCATTCACGAATCCAGATTGGCGGCACCCTTTCAATATTGCAGCAACACACTGACCTTTGTAATAATCACGGCCCAGGTTCATGAGTTGTGGTCGTTGGAGCATCTGGTTATTCACGCAGAATTTTTTAATGTAATGTATGTCGTTCACGATCACAATGTTTGTGAAGTACATTCTCAGTCTAGAAGGAAAGGGCAAAATAAGGCAAGCAGCTTTATCTTAATAGGTGAAGAACGGCATCACTGCTTCACATAAAAATCGCTGCCTTCATCTGTGTGCGAAGGTAATCACAAAAACTGCGCGCCGCGGTGGAGCAGTGGTTAAGGTGCTCGGCTGCTGACCCGAAGGTCGCGGGTTTGATCCCGGCCGAGGCGGTCGCATTTCGATGGAGGTCAAATGGTAGAGGCCCGTGTGCTGTGCGATGTCAGTGCACGTTAAAGAACACCAGATGGTCGAAATTTCCGGAGCCCTCTACCACAGCGTCTCTCATAATCCTATCATGGTTTTGGGACGTATAAAACTCAGATATTATTATAGTAATCACAAAAACTCATGGCATCAATATTTATGCCAACCATAAACAAAGAGCCGAAAATAAAGCGTAGTAAACAGGGGCCGAATTCACAAAGCTTTCTCTTGCCTACGCAGTTTCTTAGCCAATAATTCTCGTATCGCGAGGGATTGCGATAGCAATGGCACGAATTTAACTTACGCGTCACTTTTGAGGGCAAGGAGGCAACGCGAAAGCCGATGAAACGACAAGGAAAGAAAGAAGTGCGTGCCGATAATATCAAGGCAGCACGTAAGGCATCTAGCATCGAGAGTATACGATGATGGCCCATGTCTTTTCGCAGCATCTCAGCTTCCAGTTCCGGGCGTCTGCTACAGCGCTTACGCACCGCCGCGTTGCAGCAGGCGTCTGCGGGGCCTGAACAAAGCCAAGCGCTCGCGTTCGATGAATGACCATATGTAGCTTGTTGCTCGGTGGCGTTAAGCAAGAATCCGTGCGCTATCTCGCCAACTGCAGGTGACGCACCGCTCCTATGAAAGCGCACATAAATTAATACCTTGAAGGTTTGAAGATGTGACCCAAACGTCTCCCCCCTTCGTGCAATAGTTTAGTTTTATTGATGAAGCTGCGATGGCACTCAATTCACGAGGCGTGTTCAAGCACGGTAAGGTGGTCGCCATTAGGGTGTTTTTTTAGCTAGACGTACAAGGTTGGATTTCTTACAAAGTTCTTGGCAAAATACATAGGAGCGGCTTTCGAGCCTACGTAGAAACTGTTCAGTAATATAAAGCAGCAGTAAGAGAGAGGTATCATGAGCGTATCTTGTCGCAGGTTCAATTCATTGCCGCATTTTGACAGGGCCAGAATAAGAGAAGAGTCGTACGCTTAGACATGTGAACACGTAAAACGAGAAAGTTTCGTCAGGCAGTTTATACGTGCTTATACTTTTCAGAAAACAATGCGCTGCAGGTCACTTCATCTTTGCAGCGTTTGCGTGAGCAAACAAATAAAACAAGCAACGTTGCGTATCGGCCTGAAGTGACATGATCACACGTGCCTCGTGAATCGAGGCGCGCGTGCTGCGCGTTTAGCAAAGAAAAAAAAAGGAAAAAGACAGCGTTTGCGTCTCTGCCATCGTTTTTTCGAAAGAGTGAAAACGAATCGATAGAGAAGAACGTTAGGAATAGGATCCGCTGGCGCAGCAGACGTCATGGCAAGCTTCCACAGAACGGCACCGGTTGCTTGGAGAGCATACAAGATTTGTTCGCGTTACTTACTAACGTGTATGGGAGCGAAAGCTACACAAAAGCGAGCGAGAATATGACCGGGCTTATATATGAGAATAGAAGGAAATTAAGCAGTGATCTGATTAGTGACAGTTTATTTAAACGACGATAAGCGACACAAACCGAGTATTGATTGAATGAAAGTGACATTAGTGAGTTAATTAGCGATAGTTGATTAGTGAATATCGTACGTCAATGTGAAATACAGTCATGTATTTACACTCGATGGATTTCGCCTTCGAGTGAGTGGCCTCAGGCGAATTCATTACGTATTCCGACCCTTTATTTTTTTTTTATCGAGTTTTGCCGGACCTTTTGCGTTAGGCGTATTTCTAGCAAAAGGAGATATATTAACAATTGCGTTAGCACTACAGTGGCCAACTCTCATCTCAAGCGCTGCCGCGGTAGTCTAATGGTTACAGCGACCGACTACAATGCAGGAGGCACCGAGTTCGATTCGCAGTGTCGCCAAGAACCCACTTTTTTTTTTAATGAAACAGCAGGTTGCACGGCCTGTAGTTATGTGTTGCGGGCACTCTTATCTTGAGAAGGTGCCCTTTCCGTTCTCTTCGACTACCCTTCCGAGCAAAAAGTGCTGTGGCAGGCTCCCTCATGGATTTCAGAAATAAGATTTTTTTTTTCTAACCACTACTGCCGCAAGAGCACCCAGTCCCGAAACCTAATTATAATACCCGGGCAATTACTTTTGACGTCTCTGGCTATTCGAGGACCAGTCAAGATACCACGATGTTTTCGAGAAAATCTAGACACACGCGGTGACCTAACTGCTTGTGACCAAGATGACGGCCTTTGTCGGGACACGTTTTCGTGCTAGTTGGGTGGGATTCATTACACGCAGCAGCGCAAAACGGCAGGGGCAGACAGTAAATACACACAGTGCTGTGTTTGCGTCTTCTCTCTCGGTCCCCTGTCGCGTTGCGTACCTCCGTGTAATGCCTCTGCCAATGCTTATAAATAACTCTAGCAGGCTATCGAGTTCTGAGCTGAGGGTCCCCGATTGTCCCAAGCGAAACAGCCTGGGAAAAGATTGCGGCAAATTCATTTGAGTCAGAGACGGCTACTCTTCTCTTGGTGACTGCACGGGAATGTTATACCCAAGTTTATTTTTTATCAACAGCAGTTACAGTACAGATGACATGTGTACAGACAAAAATCCGCGTATTTAGCTAGACTAGGTTTCTGCCCTTAATAGCAATTGGCAACACGTATGACAATATGCAAAAATACCACACATATATAAAGAGGTATATGTACAGCCACGGGCAAATGCTTGGTTATGCTGGTTGAAACTGAATACTTGAAATCCACATTTTCGACAAGCACAATGTGTAGAAGCAATGTTATACAGAGGAGCTGTGCTATAAACTTATTTTTGCTCGTTTGTTCCATATTTCCCAACTTCTTGCTCACGACTGTTCATTGTAAAATGAAACACCTTCTGTGAATGCACGCATTTTGTGTAAGGTTGCCATCATTTTTGAGCAGTAGGAAACATACTTGAGAAATATAAATAGGACAAAGAAAGTCAGCAAAGTTCTTATCAAAGTTACACTAAATGAAAAGCATTCATTCATTCATTCATTCATTCATTCATTCATTCACACACACACACACACACACACACACACACGCACAGACACACACACACACACAGCATAGTTTGTTGCTCCCCACTTTCATGCAATTTTTATACATCTTCATGGGTTGACAGCCCACGACAAAATATGAGAGAGCCCCTCACAATGTCATGTTAGACGAGGGCAGTGTATCACAATATGGGTCATGTCTGCAAGATGACACTAAGTTCATACATAGTTCAGCTCATTCTCCACACAATAACAAGCAATGTTCAGTGACATGGACTGAAAAATTGGCACAGCTCAGAGAAATATTGGACAATACATAAATAAAACAATTCGCTGCTACTAAGCTCCTCGCCGCATGCAAACAATGCTGCTGTTGGAATATCAAGACCCATTGCTTTTCCTGAAAACACTACTCACAACGTTTTCAAAGTCTGGACATCTGCAGAGTTTTCATCCAGTAGTCTCTTATTTCGCTTGGAAAAATTTCAGTGCACTGCTGGGTAAGGACTGTTTGTAATGTACGTGACGTGATGCTTCAGTGCCCTGCATGTTTATCTTGCGGCTGGCCTCAGCTGCAATGTCGTGAGCACAAATTTACAGAACCACAGTCTATAATGTGCCACAACAATGTAATTGTGTTTCAGGTGCATAAATCAAGGACCGCAATAAAAAAAAACTTAAGAATGTTTACCTTGAACAGTTTACAGAATGTTAAATACATTTACAAGGAGCTTGGACAGCTTATCTGATTATAATAGTAATCATAATAAGCACATCGTTACTTCCAGCTTCAAATTTGTTGGAAGTCGCCAGCTTCAAGACTAGAGCACACCAGCAGCACTCTTATGGCCAAACCATGGTACAGATGCATCAAAAGAGAGAAGTAAATGCATGGTATAGTTACACACCAAATGCAATGAGTACTTTCAGCAGTAATACGAGGAAAGCTGCATAGGTGATAAACAGTTGGCAGAGTACACAATTACATTGGGGAAGAAACCTATGGTAGCAAACACAGTATAAAAAACTGTTAAAACTTACACAGTACAAGCAGACAGGTCAACTGTTCAAGAGGACTGAGAGGCAACGGGATAACATTACACAGGTGCTAAAGCCTGGTGTTGGATATACTAGGAATAGCGACAATCCTCGTCCACCTAAATAATCCATGTAGAAGTTCTTTCCAGAGCATATACACACATGAAATCGTGCTTGCTATACTAATGTGTCCTGAAGGAATATATCGACCAAGTGAAAAATTACCCAATTCAATGGCCTGAATTTTTCCACTACCAAAAATGAAAACACAATTTTGGTTGTCGACCATGGCTGCTCTTTCCCACAGCAGTGAAATGCAGTGACACGCAGGCACTTTGATTGACGTGCATGTTAAAAATTTGAGGTAGCTCACATCAATTTGCCCACTACCACTACAGTGTGTTTTACATTAATGTCATGATTTGGTACATTAAGTAAAGAATTTCATTCCTTTTAAATGCTAAGGTGCAAACAAATGGCTGAATGATGCAGTGCTCAGAAACTAAACTGCAGCTGTTCAGATTGTCACCATACAATGTAAACTGCTCCAGCCATCACAATGTATTCTTTTTTGTTGACATGCATTTTGAACAGCGGCACACAGTCACTGGTAGTCTTTCTTTACTGGTTGGTCTTCTGCGCTCTGTTCGAGATACACTGTACATGACCATAGGGCACCTGATCCCATGATACTGCTGGAACATAGAAAAATACAGATGATTGTTACAACCGTGCTTATGTGTAGGAGTATAAAGTTAATAAACATGCACGAACTATAGCTGTCGTAATTTTAGGAGCCGATGACAAGTATGAAGAAACAACAGAAAAGAAGAAAAAAGTCTCATCATGGAGACATAAATAATGAAGACTGAAAAAATTATTTTACAGTACAAATGGATAATTACGATGTTCATATTGATGGCAATGAACTTCTGCCCAAAAGTGAGGCATATAAGTCAATAAATTACATTCTATTTCGACTTCAAACTAAGTGCAAGAAGCCAACCAAAAGTGAGTTTACTATGTTACTCATGTTACGCTATGCTACAATACAACAGCTAATGTTCTTAACTTCAAAATTATGTAACATAGCCACCTCATCATGCAGTGCGCAGGAGCAATTTTGCAGACCAGAAAACACAAATCATTTGTGGATTATAAGTGGGCTTGTTGCCCGCAGTTATTTTTCCTAACAAAGTACACTTTAAAAAAAATGCACTTCATTAGGAATCGTAAGCAACAAACACACTCATTATCTGCAAATTCATGCTAATGGGCTCTTACGGCTGCCACAAACACTCACCATGATTATTATTGATGTCAGTACCATGCCGGACGAATAGGCTGTGTCCTGCCCAGAACACCAAAGGTGCGCTCTATGACTTCTCTTGCACGGGTGGCAGCTGCACTGTACTGCTGCTCAGCTAGGCCAGCCACAGACAGCAGGGAGAGCATCCATGGCTTTCAGGCATACAGAGAGTCACCTTTAGAGATCAACAAGCGTGTACTTGGGTCACATATGATTTGTAGAAATAAACACATCACTATGTAATTGTGCTGAGAACATGTAAGGCAGAAATACAACATGCTACAACATTGAAAAAAAGACAAGCTATGTAAGGTAAAATGCGCATTTACTGCCCTTGTGTGGCCTGAGGCTTGAACTATTCGCGAGTTTCTTTGAGAGAACAGAAGTAGGGGCGTCGTGCAGTGAGGAGTGAAGGCCAAAGCACTAAGTGCAGGGCCACTCGATCTGCCACTGGAATGCGGCAAGAGTCTGGAGAGCAGGTGAGAGGTTGACGAGTGGGCAGAAATATACCATGTGACCAAAACATACGAAGGCCCAGCACTCTCTACTGGAGGGCGGCGAAATACGCCTCAAATCTCTCAGTCCCTTGTTCGCCATAGTTGCATGTTTGTGCGCATCCAGCAAACGTAGCAGTGTACACTTCGTAGTGTCAAACATCAGAGATCTCAGCCTACACATGGTTCCTACACTTGCCGCCGCGCTCACCGGCTAAAGCAAAATTAAAACAAATACAAATAATGTGATGTTTAAAAGTCACGTGACTCTCGTCGTACTGCGCCTACTCCGCTTTTCAGGCGAGAGCACTACATACTGCTCCTGCCTGTTCTCAGAGCAGCAAAAGCGCTCTCGCTCTATCGCTGGATGACATAGAAGAGCGGACTGTTGGGCGAGTTGGTGATACATTACGAGGAAACTGCGCGAAAAAAAACGTGGACAAATTTTTGTGTTTTCCAAATAAAAATTCAGTTGTTAGTAAAAGCGCTTGTGCTGTTGTTTCTTCCTTTGTCCACGTTTTTTTCGCGCAGTTTCCTCGTAAAGCTGGATGACAGTGCTCTCACTCCTGTTCGACCACTGAAACCCGCCAGCTCTGAAGAGAGCACTTTCAGCGTACTTTTGAGTGCTGCTGTTCTCCCTATCGAATTTGCCATATAGCTCTTTCTCCCTACAAGTTTTGAACAGCCAAGCGGCTTTCACTCACTTGCTATTTCCATGCAGAGGTTTTGAACCACAGAGCAAGTCACAAGCTCAGGAGCTCAATAAGTAATGAAAGTATTTGTGCAATTTCAAAATCACAATCTTTTCAGTCTCACATGTATGGTGTTAAATTCATAAGCAGCAGACTTCACACTTTCGACATTGTCAGTTATCTTGCAGTTTGCTTCTTCTTAAGAGTCTAATTGGCATCGCTGTGTCAGTATACAGGCATCCACTGTTAGCAACGGTATTTGGGTTCTTAATATGTGCACATTAAGTGGTGTGCACTTCACCATCTGCACTTAAAGAATAATTAACCTAGCAACCAACCATGAAGCAGTTTTGTGCCCTCGAGGCTCCCCGGCAGAGCACAGTCCATCCAGATGAGGCTGCCACTTCGAGGTCTGCTGTACGATGACACCCCCCACCATTGCAAAATACTGGCACGTTCGGGGAGCATAAGTCCTTCCTATTTCTGTACGGGTGCTACAAGTCATGAGGAGGCTTGTTTTGTCAGTGCGTGCAATTGATGTATCCCAGGACCTTGGGAAAGTCTGCAATCTGTGAAGAGGCCAAAAAAGATACGTTAAAAAAACCAGCATCAAAATCGCTTTAATACCTATTTGGCAGTAACACAAAGCTATCGTCAAAGCTATCAAATATGCTATATTCACTTTGGAACAAACTGAATCCCCATGTAAGCTTTGCATAAAGAATTCTAGTTCGAGCTAGTTGGTACTGGTTCATAACTGAGGATACTTTTGGCGCAAATCGAACGAGGACACATAACACAAAAGAACAGGAAGTTCGGTACCCGTCCTGTTCTTTTGTGTTATGCGTTCTCGTTCGATTTGCGCCAAAAGTATACTCAGCTTTGCATACAGGAATATACGTGTCCTGGTAAAGTATAGTGCTACCACAGCGGTAATCTTCTATAGAACAAATTTTGAAAAATCAAGGGAATTCCTGAAAAAGTGCTACATGACTACTGAAAAATAAATTCGCGTCAAATATTCACCTCTGCACTAACAAGTGTGGTAGACAGGCTCCTCTTAATAATCAAATAAACACCTGCTTAAATCAAACTATAAACACTGCTGACATATTTGCCTATATATATATATATATATATATATTTCTTCACATTTATGTTACAATTACTTCTAATAAAGTCCCCTATCCCTATACTTTCCTTCGCATCATTGTCTGTTAGTTCACATAAATGATGTGTTTAACAAAGCAAACGAGCCCTTAAGTTCACACTTCTTTCCTTCGTTCATAGAAGCAACAAGCCTGGCAGACTTGTTGCCTTCAGGTGGTATGCGAGGGATTATTAGTCAGCTGCCAACTCGTAATAAGATCACGTGCTACGTGACGCCTACAGGCAAAAAGAGTGTTCCACACTCGCCGTAATGCCAACAGGCGGCGCTGACTGACGCTCCCACGTTTAAAAATGCACATATATACCCTATAAAGTGGACGGAGGGATGACGGCCACCGTAGCTCAGTGGTAGAGCATCGGACGCGTTACTCGAAGGTCGCAGGTTCGGATCCTGACGGTGGCAAGTTTTCTTTTCGACCACTTTCCTTTCTTCACATTTACAATACAATTACTTCTAATAAAGTCCCCTATACTTTCCTTGGCATCATTGTCTGTTAGTTCGCATTAACGATGTGCTTAACAAAGCAAACGAGCCCTTAAGTTCACACTTCTTTCCTTCGTATGTATATATGTATGTGTGTGTGTGTGTGTGTATATATATAATATGTGATAGTAGCACATGTTTTATACTGGAACTCAATATGGGGTAACATTACATCTGCAGGGCTGAAAAAAGCTTACACACGTTATAGTACTACGCGATTAGCAATGAAATTAGCTGCTCAAGTTCAACTCACCGGTGGCAGAACGATTAGCAGCCGTCAGTGTCATCAGGAATGGAATGCGCTCTGCGGCAAACAGGCAAGTGGACTGGAAGCTGCCGTTGACGTAGAAATGCAAGGCTAGCAAGACGTGTCCGTCCACTGGTAAAGCGTGAGACCTCACCATGAGCAGTGGTAGTCAAGGCTCCAGTGCCATGCATAACGACGTGTCTGATGGACTCGAATACTTGTAGTCAGCAGGCGCTGGTCTACGACGTCACCCAAGGCAAGGCACCGGTGAAAAGTGTGTTCTTTCGGGAGGCAAGCGTGACTGACGTCCACGGGCTCTCGCTGCCAGGTAGAACTCGAAATTTTCACCGAAGAAGAGTCAAGGCGTGCTGCCAAAGCAGCCTCACTTACAAGAGAATGTATCGGCTCGCGACTTCGATCCGACACATTACGACGTTCGGACTGCGATGAGCACAAAAAGCTGAAATAACGAGTTAAAAAATAATACGCGAAGCCCAGAGCCAAATCCTTAAAGCACTCGTAAAGCACCATCGCAACTTCACAGGGCAAAACACAGTCATCAACGCTGTCTTTTAATGTTCTGTCACACGAGCACAGCCTCTTCACGAGTCTTGGAAATGTCAACACAGCACCAATGTTCACAACACACATTGTTTCACTTTCAAACACTGCCTTTTCCTGGACTGCTCACGAGAAAATAGCAGCGCACGGGCTAACCAGCGGCCAAGCAATAACCGAATACAGCACGTAATTCATACGTTACCGTACGCACTCGGGATCACTCAAGTAACGTGTCAAAGCGCTGTCAATTCGAAATGCCGCACTGCACCCAACTGAGAAACTGGAAAGCGAAGCAAACGAACTGTCACCGAAACTCGAACACACATTGCAGGCTCCTCGAGTGCTAGTTGCCGTCGATACACAGGCGCCGATCCCCGCTTCATAAACACACCGAGGCACAAGCTTCGCTACGCCTCACCGTACACCGAGAGACACTGCCGTTGGTTTTCACACGGCTTACACGCACCGTCCAGTCGAAACACATCCAGTCGAACGCTGAAGGAAGTCAAGCGAGAAGCGTTTGTGAAAATTGGCACCCACACGCATACACTGTTTACGACGCCATGTTGTCTTGGCGAACTACGCAGCAGGAGCAAGCGCTGAGAGAACTCGTAGAAAGCTCTTGCGCGTTTTTGATGGCGAGATAAAAATTGCTCTTATGTGCGAGGGGGAAGATATGACGAATACGACAGGGCCGCGCGATGAAAGAAGTGTTTTGGCAACGTCATAAGATAGCCTGATGTCGAGAATACTGCTTCCCAACCAATCACAATGCGCCTCTCGCCCAAGCTGTCGTCTGCTAGCATTTGTCGTCTGCTACACTGGGCGCCGGCAGCGGGGATTTCGCCGTGGCTACACTTTGATTTCCGGGCCAATCTGTCGCTTCTTAGGAGCAAAATACATATCAGCGGATGAAAACAGCGTTAATTTATTTGCTCACGCCAGGTTAAATGGCAGCTCAAAGTCAAAGAGGCATGAATTCGGTAATATAGTTTGCTTATATATGCTCGAGAATCGCGAGCTTTCGCACACGTTTTCGGTGTCATTTCAAATTACTGGAGCCATTTCTTTCTGACTGCTTGCCATACAAACGCGTTCCATTTCGGTTTCTCAACAGCGAAGGTCGAAAAGCTGGATTTGTTTGTGATTTCATGCAGAATCGTAAAAATGGCTAATATGCTGTGATTTGCAATGTACGAGCCCGCCCTGCATTGGTGCAACGTGCATAGCGACAGCTGCATTTCAGACAACGTGCATATTGGGTAGTTAAAGCCAATCCAACTAGAGAAGTTGTGGAACCACGTAATAGGTCTTGATAACAGCTAACTGAAATCTTCCGTTCATTTTTATTTCCAATAGCGAGCAGCTGATGTCGTCCTCTGAACCTCTTTTGGTGGTACTTTCCACCAATGCTGCGTACATCATCATACGTTGGACCTCTCATTGGAGGAAGTGGGACGCAGCACAACAGCATAACAAAAAATGTTGACCAAATAGCGCGCCGCTTTCGACGTCACCGACCATTCACGTAATACTTTGGTTTTAATCCAACCACGAGTCTTTGCTTGCATAATTTTTCGCTCCGCACAACCAATAAGCTTCCTTAATTACTGCGACACCAAGCTTATTGGACGAGTGCGAGTGTCAATACTGTCCACTGCGTACAAAGCAAACAACGCACGAAACTCAAAGCGCCAAAATAAAATAAAATATACCAGCAATCATCGCGCAGCCTTACATGGCCGCGAACTAGCTGAAAATCAGCCACGGTGCCCAAATACCCCACCGACGTTGCATGTTCTAAACAGCCATATTGTTCATAAGAGTGGTCCGGACCACTCTTAGCATTTCCTCGTAGCCACGCTATTTCTGCGGAACTTTTTTGCTTCGTGAATCCACTTACGGGCCTTTTTCGGTGACGCCAGCAAATATAGCAAGTGCATCACCACCACTGGCATGTTCCTGCACGCTCGCAGCGCGCTTTATCGCAGCGGCCGATGTGATAACCATGGCCTCTTACGAGGTTTTTTTTGGCTTCGTGAATCGACTTACGCGACAAAATTTCTCTTGCGCGAAAATTTGATCGTAAGTGAGCTTTGTGAATTCGGCCCCAGAATTGTAGTGTCTGCTTCAACAGACGGATTTCCGGGAAGGTGGCCTTCAAAACACCCATAGTTTTCAGCGCGTTAAGACATCACGGCCAATATTTACATTGCAGTAGCAAGTAGGAAGTCGATAGATATCAGCCTAAAGTTGCGCACATGTCGCACACCGAGTTGGCGAATCTCCCTAAGAAGGTTCTACTCGAAGCGGGAAGAGCCTACATAATTACCTGAAACATTGACGCCATCGAAGCTCTTGTTAACGGAGCAGTGGGAACTCTACGAACTTACATCGCTCGGAGCCTGTTCTGCGCACTCCAGGTTTCACAGTAGTGGAGGTGCCAAACTTATTTTGTTTTGTTACGTCTGCTACAGGAGCTGCGGGGCCTTCATACTACCGAGGCGGCACCACACACTCCTTGGGAGGGGTGGCGTCGGAGGAGGTTGCCTTGCTGGTGTTGGCGCAATCACGTGACGCTCCCTGCAAGGTTTTTCTTCGTTCGTGGAACTAGCGCCTCCCGCGTCGCGCTGCGAACACTGAGCAGTGTTCATCCTAAGAGTGGACGAGCGTGTTGTTACGAGCGGTGCTAGAATTTCTTCTGTCAAGCGCCTTCGTGGGTAAACCTCTCAGTCAAACGTCGTGGACGGATTCCGAAGCTCTGCATGTTCCTGGACGTGGTTAAGACCGCGTGATCCAGCAGGCCTGGAATGCCGTTGTGGACGGGCTCCGAGCCAATAAGTGAGGGAATTCGTAGACACACATCTCTTTCGGTGAATTTGCGGCGTGGGGTGGCAGCTTTGAAGAGAATCGTGCCAAACTAGTGCATCCTTCTACTCGAACATATACATAAAAGTCTGCGCGCGTTCGAGTAGGCTGTCCGCTCCGAAGTTGATGACTCCT